>JAQFYD010000433.1:0-19200 GCA_034694225.1 Bourletiella hortensis | reverse complement strand
CACTATGTTATCCCATTTCCTACCTTCTACAGGGCCTATCAAGCTCATCAGCCCGGGAGCTAACATGTGCAAAAGGGAGCATTTACAATGCTCCGGGAATAGTTGGCACACGATGCTGTGGTGGACAGTTGTACCGACCAGGCTATCAACGTGCCTTGGAGGAACACTTTGACAGCTGTAATTGTTAGGAGGATTTAACCTTACTAACTTTTGTTGCCAAGGGGGATCGGGGTTCCCATTAAATAATCACCGTTTTAAATAATCAAATGCATTACATGGCTAGATAGCCTTTTATTTCCAACTTTACTGTAGGGTACGATATGATTCTGCCCATTACTCTGGAACTACAAACTAAAACTTGGCAGACCCGATTCCCGGGTATCTGCAAGTCTTCCGCAGCCCGCAGGCATGCGGGTCGCCAAGGGACGGGATTCCCGTACGCACATGGCTAAGTCCGGGACGGACAAACCGTCACACGGTTATACAAGTCATTACAAATAATTATAATATTAAAGTAAAAGTTCTAATCTACTTGCAGAGAGAGGAGAGCAAGAAATATTTGAAGAGCGAACAAGGTTGGCTTACATTGTTGGGTTACTCCACGGGCCGGTACTCCCACTCAGGAAACTGGTCACGGTGAAGGACTGGATAATAGAGAGAGCACTTGACAGACAGAGCACTTGACAACAAGTGTCCCTGCAAGTCGCCAACACTCTCCTTTTTCTTCTCGTTCGCTCTTCCACTTCTCTCCTTCCTCCCTCTGCTTCCTGACCTTACTCCCTTAAGGGCTCTACAAATGAAAAAGGGGCGTAACAGTCACCTCCTTTCTTATAAATTTTAGTCCCTAAAATAAGCTGTTTACATATTGTTTCCGCCTTCTGGCACTACGATACTTAATAAAGTTAAGTCTCTAAATTCAATTACAGTAACCTCTGCTGTCTACTCCCTTCAAAAGAAAGCGGCAAATATATTCCAATGAAGAAACTCACTTTGAAAGTGTCAACAGTGACAACAACAACAACACTACTGAAAAAGAATAATACTAAATTATTGGATTCCTCTTTTGAAATTTTGACGATTGCTGTGACCAATACCAAAGCCATGGATAGCATAAGGTTTTAGTTACAATAGTCTTTGTTTTTACATGTTCTACTGAGAGGGATAGGGATGGGTATTTTGGAAGGAATATCCGGGAGTTGTGGGGGGAATGAAGCTGGCGTCTATGTCAGCGGCTTGAATTTCCGGATAATAATTATGCATTGTTGGGGCTTGTTGGTAGTAGGGGAAGAAGTGAAAATGAGTGGGGTAAAATGTTTCCGGTTCGTCTGATGCATTCGCTGATTGGTGAACGTGAGGGGTGCTATTTCCTTCCTCCAACAGCTCTTGGATAGTAACGGTGCCTGGATCCATTTCAGCGTAGTCTGACAGCAGTTCAGCATCTGACTCCCAGCCTGGTAGAAATCATTGGTGACTCGCTGGACCGGAAGTGTTTGTTTCTGGCGGGGCAGCTGCCTCGGTTGCTGTTAACGGTGTGGAATCATGCGCTGTGGTAGTGGGTGCAGATTCGGTTGGGAGGTGAATGAATTCGTTTCCGGCTGTTTCTGCTAATGGTGTGGACTCCCTGGCATTGGGTACAGTTTCCGTTGTGAGATCGATGAAATCAATGATGATTGCTTCATCTTGTAGCGGCACTTGGACTTCTTGCTCTCTAGTCTCGATTTCATCAGTCTGCACTTGGCAAGTGATCATGGACGGCAGTAGGTCGGACTCAAGGTTTATTGGATATGTACCTACATCTATAGTGTCCTTTGATGGTAGGGGGTGGTCAGTCTGAACCTGAATACCTTGGTCCTTCGTTTCAGTCCGTGGAGTTGGCTCAACCTCTTGGGTCGGTTGAGAAGACGAAGCTAACTTATTACTTATATAATTCAACTCTATCTTCAGAGTTTTCATAGTCTTGTAATGTGCACGTATTTCACGATTTTGCTTGTGTTTTTCAGCTTGAAATTTGCGGAATCTGTCGAGGAGCCGCTTTCTATCGTCCTTTAGCTTCTTTTGTGCATTAAGCACATGCTTCACACTCCCCTTGGCTTCGGCTTCAGCCTTAAATTTTGCTAGCCTTAATTGTTCCATCTTCTCTCTCAGTGCATTTATTTCCTCTTCCTTCCTGGTCCTTAACAGCTGCAATTCTTCGTCCTTTTTGCGCACAACTTCTTCTGTGGCTATTCGGTCACTAATAGCAGTCCCTAATGTATCGGTTGCAAAATTGAACTCCTTTGTAAGCCTATCAATCTCTTTTTGTTGGGCATGGATTTTGTGCCTCTTAAGGTCATGTTCCTCCTTGGTCAGCACTCTTGTTTGTGTTTCTGCATTCCTCATTCGCGGAGAGGACTTTTTCGGAGGGACTGGGTGCTGGTCTCCCATTCCCTTTGTGTACTCTTTCAGTCCTTCTAACTCCTCTCGCATTTTAATGAATTTTTCTGCTGAGGTTGTAAGCTGTTCATTGACACTGAGCAAAGTGTCGTTTGTTTCTGCTGCTGCTTCCAGTTGCTTGTGAAGCCTTTGATTTTCCATCTTTTGGTTCTCCGTCAACTTTAGCAGATCGGCAATCTTGTCTTGCAGTTTTGAGTTCGTTTTTTGTAGTTGATTCAGTTTCGAATGTAAGGGACTCTCAGTGATTTGCTTGTCAGCAGGAACGTGTGGTGTTCGTACAAATTCGATGATACTTTCGTAAGGCATTTCTTTGCAGAGGCTGAAGCCATATTGCTGCTCAATCTTTTGTCGTAGCTCAGTGAGCGTAAGCTTTGCTGGATCAATGTTGAGATTAAGTCCACTT
Source organism: Bourletiella hortensis (assembly GCA_034694225.1). Taxonomy (NCBI): domain Eukaryota; kingdom Metazoa; phylum Arthropoda; class Collembola; order Symphypleona; family Bourletiellidae; genus Bourletiella; species Bourletiella hortensis. The sequence goes on along the minus strand of JAQFYD010000433.1, from coordinate 16,364 downwards.
GTTATTAACTTTGCTAATGCAATGGGAATTAGCTGCAACTCGGGCGTAAGAAATAGTTCCATGAATTCTCGGTATGCGCCTTTGAGTTCTAAAAAGGCGGATGTGGAATAGCTTCTTGGCTCCGGCAACTCGCGAATAAAGTCCTTGAATTGTTTGTAATTAATGCGGTCCCTCCAGAATTGTTCTAAAAGTAATGGAGGTTTGCCGTCAATACTGATAGCTGCATCATCTTGAGATTCTGCAATTTCTCTTGGACCAGAAGCGTGGTTGGTATTTTTCTGGTCAGCCATTTTGGTACCTTCAGCTTTTTGCATCTTTATAATCCTCCTCCCATTTGCATACGTAGTAGTGAGTAACTTTTTCTTCTGTTCTTTTCTAACCTCCTGCATTGTGTCCTTCCTTATCATCCTTTTCTTTGCCATCGAGGGTTTCTGTTTGTTCATAAAATTGCTGCTTGCGTCTGGAGAGAAATTTTTGTCGGCCGGAGCATTGGATACATTCTGAGCTTGATATTGCGGTGGCATTGTTGGGTTCATTGGAGGAGTGGGATAGCTTGGCGGTGGGGGTGGAGCTTGTGCTTGTGAATACATGGCAGGTGGAGGTGCTGGAACCGTAGAAGGGGGTGTGTACATGGGAGGTGGAGGCTGTGAAGCTGTTGGTTGCGAGTATGTAGGTGGTGGAGCTGCTGGACTCGCCGTGGACTGGGGATATGTTGGAGCTGCTGTATGAGCGTATTGTTGGTACTGAAAGCCTTGAGCCAATTGCATCGCCGTAGGTACAACATATTTATAAGAATAAGAGTTGGTCCAATACGAGTACGCCATGTTTGGCACTTTAAGGTAGGGAGAACCGTGAGGAATCACTTACACAGAATACTCATAATTTTGTAGATTTTTCAATATTTTCACTATAGCACTTTAAGCAATGGTTGCTATAACACAATAATCAGTCGAGCTGTAGCATCTGGCTATTTGTTTGGAATGAAGATCGTATGAAGTTTTAAGAGACTTGTAGTTTGTTAAAATGGAATATGCACGGAAATACTATGTACTCTATTCCTTACTTATGATACAATATTGACCCTGTGATGTCCTGTTGAGCTATTATTCAGTATCTTACTTTAACCATACAATGCTGCCACTACTTAAGATTACTTGGTTCATCTTGCAATCACTTAGCCAATGACCTATTCATAGATACTATGATCAATGTTCACAAGAGAAGGTTATATTAAGTTTGTAGAAAATAATAAACGAAAGATATTATACAGTTGAAGTGGAATTGGAAGTTAATTTAAAGATGTGTCTTGGGAGGTCGAGCTGTTCCTCCACAACCTTTGGGTCCCATGAAAGAAGAAGCTCTAGCCACTGCGGCGGCACTACGGGGAACTTCTTCTTCCACGTGGTTAATGACCGCTGGTTCAGTGTACGAATTCGTGGTGGTGGCCACAAAAACGGGTGTTGTATCGTCAATATGTTCAAAAGGTTCGGGGTCAGGTGATCGCACGCGAATACTAGGACCTCGTAACGGCCTTTGGGGTGGAGTTCCGGCACTGAAAAGCCAATTCCGGACTTTTCGTAGCTTGAAACAGCTAATGCAGCAGTTAAGACAACCGCGCGTGAGCCGCCAAAGCTTTGGGATTGTCAACAAGATTACCATAAATAAAATAAAATAGAGGGTGGATTCCACGGACTCCGGGAGTACACATATCAGAGGACCGGATCTAATTGGGGATGCTGCGGTCATAGGAATGTGTTCAATAGCCTTAGCGGCAGCGGCAGCTATGGCAGCATTGCGGACACGACATCCGTAATCCCAGAGCAGAAATGCGATCAAGGCTGAGTGGGATAGCATAAAAGCCCACATAAGAAAATCTGACCAGGGGAATTGTTTAGTAAGCCACTGGTGAATTTGATAGGCCAGGGATACTTTCTCCATTTGTTCATCACTGAACTCCAATTCACTCTTGCTGATATTGATGTATCGAGGTGCCGCTTCGTCTAATTGTTTGACTAAGGGCATTATTTCCTCAGTGAGGTTAGGGAGAGCAAGACTTACACCACCTTTCACAGGATGGGGGAAGTCAACAGCACCCAGTGTCCACTCTGCGGGTACTACCGTTCGAAGTTCAGGTTCATCCACTAAGCCGGTTGAGCATGGAAACCTATTGCTGGCTAAAGTTTGGCCTCCTGCCGATAAAACACACCGGCACGGGATTCGTAATTCCAGGTTGCCCCAACGAGGCAGGTTTGTAATAATATCATTAGTTTTGGTTGTTTTCTGGATACACTGTATACTGGCTCCTCTAGGGACATGAGCTATGGAAAATACTCCATCTGGAAGGCTTGTGACATGCGGCTTAGTGGTATTGATTTGGGTGTAATGACAGGTGGACTGCACTTCCGCTACCGTGGGTGATCCCAGTAAGGTTAACAAGCACTCCCGACTTTTAATATGGGCGGCAGTATGAACGGGAAGAAGGCATAGGAATTCATACTGCCCTCCACATTTATTTTCGTCATGGGATTCGAAAATGCGAACTTCATCTCCATTCCTGGCAACGAGCTGGGTGGGGAGGTCAAGGAACAAGGTGGACTGTCCAAAGCCAAACGGAACAGGATAAGTACGTGCAATTTTCCATCGTGCATCGGCTTGGACATATGGAACGTTAACTTTCACCAGCGTCAATGTAGGGCCTTGAGTACATTGCACGATTGGTAACCTATAGTAGAGCTCTGTTTCCTCAAGTGGTATTGCAAGTGTGCGTGAATGCTCATGAAGTCGGGTTCGTACTTTTTCGAGAGAGGCCTTCAAGATGTTTGGTGGAACAAAAGCATGAGGAATTCGCTTACTGTCACAGCTGTCTTGTATGTGAAGAAAGGTGGCCAATAATGTGTGGGAATGGATCATTGTCAATAAATCAGCGGCTATCATAGTCATTTGTGAAATATAGAGCTCTGTGTGGGAAGCAGAGGAAGCAGTGGCGTTTATGCGCTGGCTGATTTTTTTGGATAGAAGCGCCAATATTTGTGACATTTTGTGCACAGAATTGCCTGTTCCATTAGCGAGATCACTCAGCTCAGTCTCTAGGGTTATAAGCTCGCCGTGACCTAAGGTGACCGATTCGCGAATTTTATCCATAAAAGTGAACACTTCCTGATTGTGTAATTGCATTTCCCTGACCGTATCCACAGAAGCGATGCCAAAAACAGATTCCCACATGCCGGAGAAGAAACCTCGTTTGAATCTAGCTTGCTTTCGAATAGGGATTTTCCGTAATTTTGCGAACTTCTCAAAATCATCTATCATTTGTTCCACTTCTGGGCTTACAGTTTCATTTCTGTATTGGAACATGGGCTCATCTTGTCGAAGCACAGTAGCAGTGAGAGTTTCAAGTACTTTGAAAGCGGTATCGAGAAAAGGTTGTAGAATGGATAAGCCTTTGCAAGTTCCATTCAGTCCAAATTGTCCACAATCCATCCCATCATGCCCTCTATACGCGGTGTGATTCATAGGGGCGGAAGGTAGATGATAGAAAATTGGCAGGGTGCCCTCAAAGGGTATCATTTGCTCAAGTTCTTGTACGAATAATCCATGTCCGACATGAGTGGGGGCTATCAATGCGTAGGAGCATGGAATGAACAAGAATAGCAGCAGCATCTGGAAATAAATTATTATTCACACTAATTACAATATCCTATATACACTCGCGAAGGTTTGTTATGGTGCTTGGAATCTATCTGGTGGCCTGGTGGCACGGCCTGCGCGGGTAACGTATGGAGAAAGTCCTCGCCCACGTCCTACAGATCTATTAGCCTGATCGGGCAACAAGGGTTCTTGGGCCGCCTCTCTAACTTCATCCTCATCTGCCTCATAGTCAGAGCCTACCTGTACATGATCAGAGCCTTGTTCTCCTTCACTCGAGTCCGGTCTTTCCACTTCTACCTCGTTTACCCCTGAACTATCATCTTTCTCTGCTTCCGTAGAGCTATGTTCGTCTTCGTCATCCGTGGATGAGAAAGCAGGCGAAGACGACGCCGGTTCTTGTTGGCTACGATTTGAGGTATCAATATGACTTTTCTCGCTTGAATCCCGGGGGTAATACTTCTTAACTCTTTCTACATGAACAATTTGAGACTTACTAAGTTCATCCGGTAGAGCTATACGTACAGTGTTCGCGCTGGGTACTTCAACTATCAAATAAGGGCCTCTCCACTTACAGTACAATTTCTCATTAAGTCCTACAGGGGCAACAATTTTGTCAAGAAGAACAAGATCACCGGGCTCATATTCAACTGACACCCGTTTTAAATTCCCTCGCTTTTCATAAATCTTTTGTGCCCGAAGGATGGCTAATCGGGCTTGCTCTCGCATAAGAGCAGCCTGGCGAGCTCTATCGGGATCTTTAAGTCTGGCTAGCCGTGGCAGTTTTACCCCAAAGGGATATCGCGGCTTTTGACAAATTACTAGCTTGTACGGTGTGGTCTTTATAGCCTCTTTATAAGTAGTGTTCATGGCATAGACCAAAGTAGGTAGATAAACATCCCATAAACTCTGCGAGGTATCTTGCAAATATGCTCTTAATGCAGCCTTTAGGGTGGAAAATTGCCGCTCAACTATACCATGGGAATTAGGATGCATAGGGCTGGAGTTCATAAGTTTACAGCCTTGGCTGCGCAGAAAATTTTGGGTTTTATAGGCCAAGAAGCAACTGCCATTATCAGAGAGTAAGAACCGAGTTGGCCCTTGTACGCCCAGTATGCTTTCATTGAAAAACTGCACCACTTGTTCCGCACTTGCATCAGGGATGGCTCTGGCATAGACGAACTTTGTGAGCAGATCTATTGCAAGAATGATATGTCGATTTTTTCGCTCAATTAAAGGCAAGGGTCCCGCTAAATCAATGCACAGAAATTCGCCTACTTCCACTGGTGGAGGGATCGGTCTTAATAACCCTGGTTGTCTGCGGATCGGTCTTTTTGCCCTTTGGCATTTTTCACACGTTTTCACATAGTCCTCAACTGTTCTCTTCATTCCTGGCCACCAGAACTTCTCTTGTACCTTTTTCAAAGTCGCTTTAGCTCCCATATGGCCAGCAAGAACGTGATCATGTAGTGCCTCTAAAACAGGCGTCCGTTTTGCTCGCGGAACCCATATGCGAATATTAGGACCTTTCACATGGTATAATATGCCATCAAGTTCTTTTATGCACCCTTCAGCTCGGTTAGCGGTCTTTCTATACTCTTCACACGCAGGAATCTGTTTCACCCCAGAACGCTGGAGGTTCCGGTAGCATCTCATCCAGATTTGGCGGCAGTTCCATGTTCTCCGGATCATCTGGAACGCCTTCCTCTTTCTCTTCCATTCTAGATAGTGCATCCTCCAGTAAGTGCTTACGTCCTGGTCGGTGCACAACTGTGAATTGGTACTCAGAAAGTCGTCATTTCCAACGCAATAGTTTAGCGTTTTTCAAATTGGCACTGTTTTGTAAAATCTGCAAGGGGGAATGATCTACATAAAGGACGAACTTGCGTAAATACAAGTATCAGCGGAATCGCTCACAAGCGAAAACAACTGCGAGAAACTCCCTTTCAATGGTACTCAGGCGAGTTTCAGGTGTACTCAAACTACGCGAACAGTATGCGACTGCCGCCTCTCGTCCATCTTCCTTTTGAGTCAAGCATCCACCTTTGGCCCATAGGCTAGCATCGGCGTGAAGGAAGACGGGCAAGGAGCTATTGAAATGCCGTAAAATTGGTGCACTAACTAATGCTTTCTTCAAGTCATCGAATGCCACCTGTTGGGGTTCACCCCATTCATATGGTACACCTTTCTGTAAAAGCATGGTGAGAGGTTTTGTCCTGGCACTGAACATGTATAAGAACTTACGATAATAAGAGGCTAACCCCAAAAAGGATCTTAACTTGGAAACATCTTTTGGTGCCTGAAACTTCGTTATACTTTCAATCTTAGCAGGATCCATCTCTACTCCGCGTTCACTTATGATGTGTCCCAATAATTTCACCTGACGTGCGCCGAAGATGCATTTCTTGGAAGAAATTTGCCACCCATCTCGTTCTAATGCTTCCAGTACCCTTCGTAATGCAACTAATAAGTCTTCAGGTGTACTGGCATACACGAGAAGATCATCTAAATACACTAAAACATTAGGAATCCCATTCGTGGTTATATCAATGAAGTTTTGTTTTTTTCAAAACTCCTGGAGCCGTGGTTATTCCAAAGGGCATTTTATTGAAAGTATATAACCCGAAAGGAGTTATAAAGCTGTAGTATCGCTTATCCTCAGGGGGTACGGGAACTTGAAGGTAGCCCCGACGTAAGTCTAATGACACGAAGTACTTAGCTCCTTCTAGTTTGGAAAGCAGATACTCAATATTTGGTAATGGGTATAAACTTGTCCGAATATAAGAGTTAAGTTTTGAGAAATCCACACACAGGCGTGGCCTAACCATTTCACCTTCCTTATGGCCCTTGGAAACAACGACTACTGGACTTGCAAAATCGCTATTGAACGGCTCACAAATCCCTTGCTGAATCCACTCATCCACTTGAGCCTTGATAAACTCGCGTTCTTTGTCGGCGTATCTATAGCAGCGAGACCTAACGACCACGTTCTCCTCTAAGAATTCAATTCGTGGCGCTACAAACCCACATGGGCGGAGTCTCTTCCTCTAATGCAAATGTACGGGCAAATTCACAGATAAGCGCCTCTAAGCCTTGATAGAACCCCGGGGTATGACCTGGTTGTATGCTATCTCTCAATACTTCTAGCAGTTTCTTTTCGCGCACTGGGTCTGATTGTGAAATCTCCGAAGCTTGTTCGAGCAGTACGAGATTACTTGGATATAATTGCGAATCATTTTTCAGCTTTCTAGTGATGTCCTTAACCCCTGTGGGCTCAATTAAAGGCACAGGAATATTGTCCTTTACCGTTACCTTCCTAGTGTAGAAATCAATCTTAAATCTGTTTTTACAAAGCTCGCTCATTCCAATAAGGACATCTACAGGCCATTCCGGAAGAATATGAGTACAAGCCTTTAGGAAAACTCCCCCATCCAGGATTAATCTACATTCTCCCATGCCAATTGTAGCTCCGGTGCTATTCACGCCACGTATATTCGCGGTCGGTTTTATCACCAAGTTAACTAAATGCCTTTGATGCTTAGGATTAATCAAGGAAATTCGAGCTCCGGCATCCAACACACATTGGACATACTCGTTTGTTTTTGCAATTCTTGCTCTTATGTACATAAGTCCTGGCTCCTCTCTGCTCATAAATACATTGAAAGTCAGCGTAGGCAATCTACAATCTCCTGTCTCAATCTTTGCAGTGTACAGACCTAATTCTACTGATGTGCCGGGTTCCCTGACGGTCCTTGATTCCGCTCGCCCCGGCCATTGGAGTTTAAAGAACCTCCATTTGGCGGGTTGTCAAGTCGAAAGGAGCAACGATTCAATGGATGATTTTTGCCACAAATACGGCAAAGGTGATTGTCTGGATTATTACGGTTCCAAACAAATTCACTGAACCCACCGGCGCGCCCTTCACGTCTTTCCACCCATTCTCTCCTAGGTGGTCCTCCCGAATTTCTATCGGCACTATAAACCTGCCTGAACCCTGTACCTCCGGTGCCTCTGTTAACACAGGTGCTTGCCAAATAAGAGGCGCGTCTATCAGAGTTGGAATTCGACCCGGAGCCGCCCTGGTTTCCGCCTTGTCTACGCTGGGGGCATTCGCTGGCGATATGTCCGTACCTGTTGCACCGCCAACACTGAACTGGGGGTGGTAGGCGGGGAGCATCACGTCTTGGTGGAACCCGCGGATAACCATTAATGTGCGGCCTATTAGGCTGATTGGCACTAAGCACTAGAGCATTCTCAACTGTCGCTAATCTGTTTTCCAGCTCTGCAGCAAACGCAACTTACATTCCTCTTTGTTTCGGTTTCTCAAAGCCCCGGCCGTGAGCGTGAGATCCGAGTTTATTCGTAAAGGCTGGCTTGTTGCGGCTACGGCCATCCCTTCTATCGCCCAAGAGAACTGGACTTTCCTCTTTCAAGTTCTCTGATTCAGTATTAGTCTCTGCTTGAAACAATTCTAATCCCTTCATCCCTGCTGCTAAATCATCCTCCTTGGATTTATCCTCAGCTTCACTCAACCGGGTGAATAACTGTCTCATCTGCTCAAATGTCGTAATCGCCTGGAGATTCACTGCCTTGAAATAAGCAGGTCTCAACCCCTTCTTGATAAAGAAAATTCTCCTTTGGTCATTCATGTCCGGATCCACACGATCGCACATGGCATCAATGCTATATAAGTAACCCAACAAGGACTCATCCTCTCGTTGCTTCCGGGAATAAAGTTGTGACTCCTCCGAGTCAGCATATATGCCTTCAGTTGCCTGAAGAAGAAACAAACGAACGGGTTCTGTCCAATCAGGAGCCGCCACATCTCCACGCCGAACCCGGCGCTGGAGTCCTAAAATCCATGATTGTGCGAATCCCCGTAAGTAGGAAGGGAACTGAACCATTTTCATTGTTTCATCCCAACTATTTGCTTCAGCAATTTGCTCGAAACTGGCAATAAATGTTTGCGGATCGTCATGCCTGCGCCCGAAATAATAAGATGGAGCAAGTGCTCGCCGCACTGGTCGTATGTTTTGGGGTGCCGGCTGGGCCTCATCCTCCTCGAATTCTTGATTGTCCATTGAGTCTACCTACTCTCCTGTCCCGTTGAATAAGTCTGCATTCATTCAAGGGTCATTTTAATTAATTTCAAGTCATAAGTCTTTTCATGTAAAGGTGGTATTTTTTTTGCTTGTGGCTACTGCTCTAGTGGAGGCATTCATGAGTTATGGTAGACCTTAGGGCTGAACTAAATAAAAGGGGAATCACACTAATGGGTCATTGTTTTGTTTCGGAGTGTTACCCTAGCTTTATTTACTATGCAAATTAGTTTCATACTGGCTACCATACCAAGCCTAACTTGGATTTATCCAATTTGTAGGAAATATGCTGACTGCACTCTGATAAAAAAAATAATCTGTCTTGGTCCATTTCATGCTCAGTCTGTGTTTAAAGGTTTCCAGCTGTACCTTTATTATGTTGCAAATTTCAGTTCTAATCTCCGTTTTGTTAGTACACAGAGGATTCGCTAGTTATGGTCTATCAATAAAAAAAAAAGGTTCAACTTAAAGATTTCATTAAAAAAAATATTTTACTTGGAATTTGGCTTTGTTGGATATTCTCCCACAATTTTGATATCAACGTTTTCATGTATTATCTGTATTTCTGACTCTTCTTCCGGATTTTCGACCTGACCTATACTGTCTTTTGTGCCCTGCCTTTCGGTCTTCCCGACATTAATATTCGATTGGTCTGCCTTATCATCTTCTGAATACGCCATCTGTTCAAGCCGCCCTACTTCTTGATCTGACAGAGTTCCCCTTGAAAAGTCAGCACTGCAATAATGACCGCAACGTTTGCACTGCTCTCCTACTGTTGATTTATCACAGGCACATTTTTCAGGCCTCTCATTACGCAGGGATGCGCCCCGGGTTAGACAAATGGGTGTATCCCTGAGTGCCAACATTTCCCTTATGCTGAGTTTTAGCTCGCCTTGCTCATGGAGTTGCCGAAGGAATTCCCAATATTCACGACATGCGGCGCCCCTCAAGTGTTCCATTTTTATTATGGAGTATAATGTTAGTATTTTAATTGTAAGCTCGTCTTTCCTAATTTCTCGGTTCAGTTCTGCCCCCAACACTGACGTTATGAGAATAATGACACCTCTAGACAGCGATTCCGCTGTCTTCCAGTTTGAAATGCTCTTAAGAAAGCATTGCAAAGGTATACATACAAGGGGATGCAATAAGTTATTCTTTCTTACGCTTAACTTCACTCGTAGATTTGGAATTTATCATGCCACTCTCGACTGATTATGATTCAGCTTATGTCATGCAAGCAAGTATGACTTTCATAGCAATAAATTTTAGTCAGAAAGCTCAAGCTCCTGAGATGGAGGCCATTAACTACTTAAATTTTAAATCAAGCTTGTGGCTGCCACATGTTTGTACCTGAATCTCATTGTGTCCGCAAGCAGGACCCTTCGCTCAAGCCTACAGACCTGACCAATTACTGAAATAGTGGGTGGTTCCCTGAAGGGCTTTGTTCGAGTACACCCCTCCTATTCTTGCCAACCGCACCTATGACATTCGTGTTTCCTCTCTTGTCAAGAGTTCTAAGGGTGTTGAGACTGCTAATGGGTAGCAATACATTAGGAGAAGTTGTTAAGAAGTTCTTTATAACCTTACTTTTGTCTGGGTGTGTATCAATTCTTTGTATGTCAACAACTAGTTAGAGCTCAGAAACAATTAAGGGCCTTTATGCCGTCATGTTGTCTCTTGTGTATCACCATCATCACCAGCAGCAAGTAATAAATTGACCCTGAGCAATAGATTTTACATGAAACTGAAAAGGACTTGGCTCGTCTCCTTAACTGTACCGGTCCGAATGTCTGCTTCTCTCGTATTAATCACGCATCCCTAGTCAAATCTGGTGGTGTTAAATTTTCAGAGTACTTAAGAGATACAAACCAATTTACTCAAGAGCAACTTTTGTTCTATCCCTCCGTAGCATCTTCTACTTCATTCATAAACAAAATTGTTTCTGATCCACCTGGACAGCAATATACTGGGTTTCGTAGTTTGAGAAACTACATAATTCTTATCAAAATGTCAGTCTCTCCTTCTCGCCTTAGTTTTTTTTTTGGTTTGGAGGACTGATTCCCTTCTCTCAACATTCCTACCTCCTAAGTAGTACAGAATGTCCATCTGGAAGTAGCCGTAGTTTTTCCTTGTAAAGTAACAGACTGAGCTCCACATGTTATTTTTTTGTGTGTGTGGAGATCCTTCCTAACAGTTGCCTACGAGGATCAGATTTCAATGTCCTTGGGTATTTTTGTCCTTCACGCTGGCCATTACTGTCACTTAAAAATTGGGGAGGCAATTAATGGGGTATATTTATGGGCGTCCCTTCTCAACGGGCTGCTTCTCAGTTTAATTCTATTTGCTGCTCTATCCTTTCTCATACAAAAAAAAACAGTGCATCCCTTATGTATTTTCAAAAGAGCTTAAGTTCTTCCCACAGAAATTCTAACGTCTTTTACTGGCTCTTTGTTTTGAAAATCAAAATCCTGTGCATTTTGTTTTGGCTAAAAATTAAAAATGTACTCAGTTCATCATTACCCGCACTAATTCATGCCGACCATAAAGCAGCAGCCACCAGAAAATCTGCATAGATTTATAGCTGTAGAAGCTCGATAACAGCGTAATGGGCAAAAATCATATTCGTACCTATTATTCCCTAACACTCAGGTTCCCCCGAACTTACCTGGCAGAAACACCAGGTTTGTTAGGAGGATTTAACCTTACTAACTTTTGTTGCCAAGGGGGATCGGGGTTCCCATTAAATAATCACCGTTTTAAATAATCAAATGCATTACATGGCTAGATAGCCTTTTATTTCCAACTTTACTGTAGGGTACGATATGATTCTGCCCATTACTCTGGAACTACAAACTAAAACTTGGCAGACCCGATTCCCGGGTATCTGCAAGTCTTCCGCAGCCCGCAGGCATGCGGGTCGCCAAGGGACGGGATTCCCGTACGCACATGGCTAAGTCCGGGACGGACAAACCGTCACACGGTTATACAAGTCATTACAAATAATTATAATATTAAAGTAAAAGTTCTAATCTACTTGCAGAGAGAGGAGAGCAAGAAATATTTGAAGAGCGAACAAGGTTGGCTTACATTGTTGGGTTACTCCACGGGCCGGTACTCCCACTCAGGAAACTGGTCACGGTGAAGGACTGGATAATAGAGAGAGCACTTGACAGACAGAGCACTTGACAACAAGTGTCCCTGCAAGTCGCCAACACTCTCCTTTTTCTTCTCGTTCGCTCTTCCACTTCTCTCCTTCCTCCCTCTGCTTCCTAACCTTACTCCCTTAAGGGCTCTATAAATGAAAAAGGGGCGTAACATAATAAGGACCCCGGTGATAAAACTGCGACGCTGGTTAATAGCCAGGTACGCCCGTTAATTAAATCTTTTGCTATTGCTCTTGATCTTGCATACTGTTAAATGCTAAAATTGATAACACAGTGGACCTTATATTCTTGCCTTATTAAAAATCTGCTCGGAGAAGGTCAGGCAATGTTCAAGTCCTTTGCTGAAGCAATGGCAGGGAACATGACAGAACCTGAAAAGGCAAAACTTATGGAAGTTTTTGAAAATTCGGCGGGAACAAGGTTGAATTTGGACTTGAGTAACAAGGACCAAGTTCAGGCGGCCTGGACAGCCTATTTTGATGCGGAGTTTGAGGTAAATTTTTTACCACTATGACTTGTTAAAAGCTGGAGATTTTACCAATTATTTTGCATTGAAAGGTCTGTAATGACATACTACCGACATCGGCTATGGTAAGCTTGCACTGTTTTGTACCCAAAAATCGCAAGTTTGGTGGCTAACATAATTAGAACGCATTACGCAGGAGAACGCCACCACGGCGCGGGATCTATTCTGGGAGCCTTCGTTCATGTGCCAAGGAGCCAAACTCCCGTACATAATTCCTTCCGAGGGAAACTTTATGTTCAAGCTTTCTGACTGCATGCAGAGAATGAGGAAGGATATGATGCTGAATGGCACAGCCATGCGGGAGGTAAATCATGATTTCGGGTATTTTTCCTCCCGGTTTGGTCACATGGGGATGCTACTGCTTTTAGCCCGTCGGCGTCTGCATTCTTATAGCAACTGGAGCCCTAAAGATAAAAGACCTTCGGAACGACAAGCTTGACGTGGATGTAATCATTAATGACGCCACTCCCAAAGCCCTTTCAGCTCACGTCAAATCAGAAGCCATGAAAAATGGGAAGCTCGCACTTGCCAAACGGTTTGCTGGGGAAATTTCAGGAACGGAAACATTGAGTGAGATTGCAGAGAAAATTGTCGTACAGGAGAGTAATATGATGGCAAATGTTCCAGATTCTGGTGCGTTTGGGTCAATTCAAACGTCATTTCAAGTAGAATAATTGGACCCGTCGTGATTTCATGTAGTTTTGAAAATTTGCAGACAAAAAGTTGTATTCTAATGTTATGGCACTGGATGCGATAGTCAAGACCCTCGTTGAGGGCTTAGTTATTGATGTAAGTAATCACACTTCTTCCACATGCACTTTGCTGCTATGACCCATTCAGGTCGTACACAGTACACAGACTTATGACTCAAGGTTCTTGGCTGCTTCCAGAATTGCTATCCTTCGCATGTGTGATCATCCCAGGCTAGAAAAGTCACTCAGAAACTTTCCTGGGAAAAAATTGGGTATTTGGACAACAACTGAAGCATTGTTCAGCTGTATAGCTTTTTTCATATCAAGGTCGGGATTGTGAATGGAAATAAATTCTGATTGTCATCCTGACTCCTTTGTTGCGTGTAATATCGCGTCAGCTGTCTTTCAGACTTTACCATCAATTTGCAGCGGCATAAGCACGTAGTTTCCGCTCATTTGTACGCATTCACAAAAGAAAGCCCCACAGCAAACGTCTTCATGTCCAATCAGTCCAACATGACTTGCATGCAATCAAAATATAAATCAGAGCAGGAGCTGTCATCAAAATCAATCGCTAAGTGAGGTCTATAGCTCAGTCAGTGTCAGGCACAATGATGCACGTCCCAATACTCACGTTGGTCTTGACCATTTTTGTTGCATCCACGGTAAGCATTGAGAAATTTCCAAAATTCTATCCGAAAATTTTAACGAAATGAATGTCAAATCTCTCACATTGCATACCTCATTAAGGTCCTCGCGAAAGCATCATCAGCCCATGAACTGACTTGTGACAAGGGAAGCGTTTCTAATGCTGCGGGACTAGTAGCCACACGGTGTTGTGGTGGACAACCTTACCGACCGGGCTATCAACGTGCCTTGGAGGAACATGTTGCCATTTGCAATAAAGAACCTGTAGATAAAGCCGCAGTACTCGCCGATAGCCAGGTACGTGTGCTCAAAGCGGCGGCCAGTAACCCTCCTCCGTAATCTAGCTGTTGTTAAGGAACAGACTTAAAAATTATAGTGGGCCTTCTACTCTTGCCTGATGGAGCACTTGCTCGGGGAAGGACACGAGGTCACTTTCAAGTCTTTTGCTCAAGCAATGACAGGGAACATGACAGAGCCGGAAAAGGCAAAAATAATGGACATTGTGGAAAAGTTGGACGGGACAAGGTCGAACTTGGACTGGAGCAACAAGGACCAAATCCAGTCCACCTGGACTGCATATTTTGATGCGGAGTTTGAGGTAAATTTTGCAACAAGTTTGATTCCATATGAATTTAGACAATGAAGACTAGAAATTTTTCAATTATTCTGGCGTTGACAGGTGTGCAATGATGTATTGAAAACGGCACATGACGTAAGCTCACTATTTTTTATCAAAAAAGGTAAAATTTTTTATCATGACGTTTTAACGAGGTTCCTGAGGTAAACGCCACTTCGGCGCGGGATCTGTTCTGGGAACCTTCATTTCAATGCAAGGATGTCAAAATGCCGTTCGTAATTCCCTTCAAAGGGAACTTTATGGACGAGATTTCTGACTGCAGGGAGAATATCAAGCAACAGTTGAAGCTAAATGGCACGTTAATGCGAGAAGTAAGTAAGTTAGAATAATGAGCCCCAGTTACTCAGTATCTTCTCACTCGGCTCACTTCCCGAATTACGCTGACACGTTTCCTTCAAGCTCGTCAGTGTCTGCATCCTCATAACAACTGGAGCTCTAAAGAAAGAGGATCTTGGAAATGATGGGCTTGACGTTGACAGAATCATAGATGCTGCTTTTCCAAAAACTTTGTCGGCACAAGTCAAGTCAGATGCCATCAAAAGCGGCAAGCTCACACTATCCAAACTTTACGGCGTGGGAAGCACGGAAAGCTTTAGTGATATGGCGAAAAAGATTGCAGCCCTGGGCAGGGGCAGTGAGATGGTGGCAAAATTTGAAGATTCTGGTGAGCTTCTGCTGAAGTTAATGGGGCACTTTAGGCCAGGCAGTCGTCATCCTTTGAATTCCAATTTGTAAATTTGCAGATAGAAAGCTGTACATCAACGTTGTCACTCTGGATGTGTTGGCCACTGCTGTGGTTGGCGGCATAGTTCGGAATTGCTATCCTTCAGGTATCTAAATCACGTCAGGCCGATAAAGGTGGAACTCTGCCTAAACCGGGAGAACCTCAGCATGGATTCGAACAACGTTTTGATCAGAATTGCTACTTTTCTTTTATTTCATGCATTTTATCAATATAAAGGCCGGAATTTTTGCAGTATCCTATCCGCAAAGTTTTGATTACACCGAGTCCGCATAGCTACTTCGTAGCTTCGGACTTCGGATTGGCACGCAGAAAACAAAAACAAATTATGGAAATTTTAGAAACAAAATCATTATCTTTGCACAAAGTCAGACGGCTGAAAAGAATTGAGAAGATAGAGCAGAAATAAGCCGGTTTTTAAAACAACTCGAGTGGAATTGAAATCCTGGAAATTCACACTGCAAATTGATTCCGCTATGGCTGGATTCTTCTGGACAAAAGTGGCTCCACAGGAGTCTCCACCTGTGCCTTCAGATGGCGGCAATAACGACCCTGACCATCGAAGCGTCCATAGTAAAAATGCATTTCCGAGACACCCAATGCACAATGACACGAGTGCTGCTGACAGTATGTAACTTTGATCCCAAGTCACTGCACATTTTTTTGGATTAATTTGGCTATTTCATGTAAAATGTGCGGCAGCAGTTAAACCACAAAGGCCAAGTATTACAGAGAGCATTATGGACGAGAATTTTATGCATTCACGGGAAAGTAAATACAATTCTCAGACGGATCAGCGGAATGCGGAAAATGAAGGACCCAATCGCGGTGAGTTGATGACCTGGAAATTGGGTCGTTTACAGTTCAAAAGTTCTATAAGCTTTCGAAAACGTTCTGGTAATTCAACTTGCTGTGCTCGCAGGTCTCTCGGGAACATTTATGGGTCACTTATATGTCAACGACGACCGGCCCAAGTGGGAAGGAAGATTTGACTATCTCATGACAATGTTGGGCTTTTCGCTCGACCTGTCAGCCGTGTGGAGACTTCCTTTCTTGTGCTACAAGGTACTCTGGAAATTCGGTAGTTTATAAATCCCACGTCCCATACTACCTTACGACCCTACTACCCACGCCCACGACCCTACTCCCTTCGCCCACGACCTTACGCCCCACGCCCACGACCTTACGCCCCACGCCCATGACTTTGCGGC
>JAQFYD010000432.1:0-19251 GCA_034694225.1 Bourletiella hortensis | reverse complement strand
AAAAGGTCAATATGAAAAGTGGACTCGTTTGATCCCAGCTGAGTATCACCACAAGTCATTTTTTCACCTTTTAATAAAAATGCACAAGGGCCTCCGTTATTGCCCTTGCACGTTGAGACACAATGGTTGCAAGTTAGAAGAAGAGCTGTTCGATCCATCGTTCTGATTTTCTGTAGCATTGGATGGAATTTTTCTCAGAATTTTTATGATGTAGAAATTTCTCGAAAGATCCTCATTTTGACAAACATTTCCGCTCCTTTTCCCCCATGTTAAAACCTTCCCTGAAAATTTATATCCATCCAAAATCTCTCGGACTCTGTGAACTCGGTTATCATTATTATTGTAGCCTCCGTCCATAAAACCAGCAGTGCTCTTCTTCTGATGATGGGAATGGAACCGGAAAATTCCCGTTCAGATCATCTTCATCATCTGCAAGGAGTATACATTTTTTGAGGACACAGAATCTACCGGATGATCTGAACGAATAGCACTAATGATCGGGATGATGAGATAGAGTCGTCACGAAAGGAAAATTCTGATACTGACTCGTCTTTTATTTAAATACATAAATTATTACAATGATAAATTTGCATAAAAAATAAACATTTTCAACAGCTATTAAATTATGCAAATAAACTTGTTCTAAATTTGTGTCGCCCTATACTTTTTCTTAAGCTCCACAATATGCTCAGAGTGGCAATGGAAAGAGAGGCAGGGGAAAATAAGAGAGGCAAAGAGGCTAGCATTAAAAATACATTGGCATCATCATCATAACAAACAAAAAAATAATATAAAAAAAACAACGCAACAGGTATCATAAGTCAACTGACTCCTCCCTTAAAAATTTCTTCCAGTCCTGTAAGCACACAATAACAATATCTTTGGGCAATGTCTTCTTAATTAATAATTAACATTTATAAAAAAATATAATACAATTCATAATACCAGTCATCCGCTCTGTCTTCATAAAACAACAACAATGCATTATTGAGCGTAAGTCAGGGGATGTTGTTTGTGAAAGAACACATAAGTTTTGCTTGCTGCAATAGTATTGCACCGCGAAGAGGAAAACAACCCTGACGACGGAAAATGTGGGGGCAAAAGGTAAAGAAAAGTGTGTGTGAGTGGTTGTAAAAAAAATACATTTGGATAATACTAATTATTTAAATGATAATAATAATTTAAAGGTTATAAATATAGCCTGAAAAAAAGGGGGAAGCTGTGCGGACTGAATTTTGTTGCTCACGCATCCCGCCAAGTAGAATTATTATTATTCTTCTCCTTCTTATGATGAAAGAACGGCTGGAATTTCCGCATTTGAGGGCATCTCAGCTGAGCCAGCTGAAGCTACAATGACTGAACTGTATGATGCTGGAATAGAAGTTTTTTCATTTCCAATGAAAGTAGGTACAAGCTGAATTGTTGGCTGACTTTCGGTAGCGACAGCAGCCGGAGGAGCAGCAACGGGACTGGCTAATGGTGCTACTTCAACAGGAGTAGCAGCGGCAGCAGCATTTTCAGCATCTTTGGCCTCTTTTTTCAATGCTGAAATCTCAGACATCAAACTCTCATCCAATGTGTCACTACGACGAAGGAGCGTGTATTGTTGACCAGCGGATGTCAAGTCTGACACGTATAAAGCAGCAGGATTCTCCTCACTTGACTTGACTTTGTCAGCCGCAGGGTTGGGTTGTATGTAAATTGTGCGGCCAGATGCAATCAATTGACCAACTTGTTTCGTGTCAATCAGTTTTCCGGCTGGTGATGATGAAGAGCAAGCAACATATGGGGAATAAGAAACAGGTTTATAGATAAACTTACCACGGGCTTGAACATAATTCAGTGGGCAGTTATATACTTACGTTCAGCTGACATTCTGGCGATGCCATAAGTAATGTCAACATTTTGAGCAGCAGGATTTCCTGGAGCATTTGTTCCGGCTACATGGCTATGATCCAATGGAGCACTATCAAAAGCAATTGGGGAAGCGATAGGAGAAAGGGCAATGGGAGACACGGTGTGAGTCGATTGAGTGATGGGGCCAACGAAAGTAACGGGAGCTGATACTTCAGAGATGACTGAAGATGTTGAGTAGCCAGACGAAGGAATTGATGATGAATAACCAGATGAAGGAATTGATGAGGATGGGACAGAGTATGAAGAGGAATATCCACCTGAAGGCTTCTCATAAACGGTCACTGGTGGGCGGACTCCCTGTAAATTTAATTGAATTATTATTACTATCATTTAATTCAAGTCAAATCAAGTTTCCAGTAATTAATTAAGTTATGAATAATTATGCTGTACCTGATAGATAATAATTGGGGGCTTGCTCCATGCCTTTGGAGCAACGACGTATTTCGGGCTGGACTTGGCCTTTTGTGGGGGTGGTCCATATTGATATTTGGATGCAGAATGAAGACTGTGAAGGCTCTTAAGATTGCTGTGGAAATTGCTAATACTCGAATGAATATGACTGTGAAGGCTACTCAAAGCACTTTTGTGTCCGCCATAGGACTTGAAGCCATGGCCGCCGCCGCCGCTCTTGAAGGTAATGGTTGCACTCTTTCCACCACTGCTGCTGCCGCCCCAACCGCCACTGCTACTACCGCTGCTCTTGAATCCATAGTCACCTCCTGGTGGTCCATAAGAAATCTTGATGGACTTGATGGATTTGAAAGATTTGAAGCCTTTAGGTGGTGGTCCATAAGATGCCTTTTGTGGCGGGCCGTACTGAGCCTTGCTTGGGGGAGCGGACATGTAAATTGGTGGTTGTTGGAAAATGTGGATTGGCTGTGGACATTCATGTCAAAGTTATTTCTAAATTTTAACAAGTTTTTTAGCATTCGGTACTGGGCTTACGGGATGGCCTGTGTAGATGATATGTGGAAGTGGAGCAGCCTTCTTGGGTGGTGGTCCATAGGAAACGGATTTCAAGGTTGAAAATCCACCCTTGTAAGAGGGAATGCCTTGGTCTCCCTTCAAGAAGCTGCTGGAAGCCTTGAAAGAGGAGCCCTTCGGTGGTCCGTAGGAAGCGCTTGATGCGCTCAAGATGGATGGTGCGCCGTAGCTAAAAACTGGTCCTGACACCGGAGCGCCATATTGAGATGAGACAGACAAAGAGGAAGGAGCGCCGTATTGAGAAGAGACAGACAGAGAAGAAGGAGCGCCATATTGGGAAGAGATAGAACCAGATGAAGGCGCGCCGTATTGCGAGGAGACAGACAAAGAAGAAGGAGCACCGTACTGAGATGAGACAGACAAAGAGGAAGGAGCGCCGTATTGAGAAGAGACAGACAAAGACGAAGGAGCGCCGTATTGAGAAGAGACAAAACCAGATGAAGGCGCGCCATATTGTGAAGATGGTGCGCTAGCTGGAGCGCCATACTGAGAAGATGGTGCACCAGATGGGGCGCCATATTGAGAAGATGGTTCACCGGATGGAGCGCCATACTGAGAAGATGGTGCACCAGATGGAGCGCCATATTGTGAAGATGGTCCACTAGATGGAGCGCCGTATTGAGATGATTGTTCACCTGATGGAGCGCCATATTGAGATGATTGTTCACCTGATGGAGCGCCATATTGAGATGATTGTTCACCTGATGGAGCGCCATATTGTGAAGATGGTGCACCAGATGGAGCGCCGTATTGAGAAGTTGGTTCACCAGATGGAGCCCCATATTGGGAAGATGGTGCACCAGATGGAGCACCATATTGAGAAGATGAGGCACCGGATGGAGCGCCGTATTGAGAAGATGGTTCACCAGAATGGGCGCCATATTGGGAAGATGGTGCGCTAGCCGGTGCCGATGGTGCACCATAGTCCGATGATGGGGCAGATGGAGCTCCATATTCCGATTGAGGAGCTGAAGACAAGGATCCGCTGGATATATGTGTTGGTTGGCTGGCTCCTATGGTAACATTGAAATTTTACCATGTTGTCTTATGCTCTAATGCAAATCCTCACACAGAAAATCACACCATGGCTTTACAACTAGTTACCAGTATTTTCAGCAAGTGGTGCAACAAATGCTACAGAAGGTGAAGATTCCTCAGGCATTAAATCTCCACCGGAAACAACAACGAGGGCCGGTTTTTGCGGCGTTGTGTCAGCAACAACAGGAACAACAGCTACGTCTACAATACATTTCTATGGTAATTTGCAAGCGCTACGTTTATACTACAGCGTCTAATCCATTACTACCTTGTACATTATCACTCCTCTTAATAATTCCATAGGAATTATCAACAGCAGGTGCAGTAAAGCTCAAATCAGGAACTAATGGTGTTAAAGGGCCACTGGTCACAATCAGTGGTGGGCTGACTACAGATGGAAATTATTAGTACAGTGTTCTAGTATTAAACTCATCCCCACCATACATCCCAGTCTAAATTACCTTCAGGAATAGCCACGGCTTTAGCAGGTTCAACATTCGTTGACAATGGGCCAGTGGAAATGAAGGAAGGTCCTACAAATTACTCTGGTTTTAGCAGGAATTAATTGGAAAATTGTACACAAAATCTCAAAATCTTACCCGATTCAGGGGCACCGTATGAGTCTGAGGGTGAGCTCAGAGGAGCTGAAGGTCCAGTCAGGTAAGAGCCGCCGCTACCTGTAAGCGGGACACAGAAAGGCAGAAGGAAGTCAGTTTAGAGTTGAAAGTGAAACTAGCAGGAGTGTGTCATTGTTTTGGAAGAAAGCCAGAAAAGTCTGTGAGTACTACACCATGCATTCTAACCTTGTTGTAGTGAGTTGTCTTTGGGAGCACCATAACTGTCCGCAGGTGGGCCATAACTCTCTGCGGGTGAACTAAAGCTTGAAGACGAGGAGAAAGATCCGCCTAGCGAGAGAAATAAATATGTCCTCATATAGAACAAAATGCAATTCCCAGAGTTTATTAAAATACGATGTTTTATGGATTAAAAAAGGCACCTGAAGGGATTCCATAGCCGGAAGAAGGAGGAGCTGAATCAAAAATAGCACCTTGTGGAGGACTTACTACGTGGATTGGTGCTGTAAATTAATTTATTTTGTAGCACCTTTACATATCATTTTCCTGCTTAATAAAGCTGGCGATCACTTACGATTAAGGTCGGACTGGTAGATAAGAATGGGAAGGTCATGGTGTGGAAGTGGAACGTATTTGATCGTCTTGGGTTTACCTCCTTTACCACCCTTGCCGTACCCTCCCTGTGTTCAAAGTATTCAAGAAAGTGTCAAGAAAATTGTATCATCATCACTTTGTATTGGCGGAGCCGTCTGCCTACCTTCTTGGGTTTGGGTGGCGGTGGGAAATGGATTACAGGTGGTTTCTCATTTGTATAAACGATGGGACCGGCATAACGCACTCCTTTGACAGCTGGAGTGGCAATGATTTCAGGAGCTCCATTGTGGCTATTGCCGCCGTCACCATAGCCGCCGGATAATGCTGGTGCACTGGGGATTCCATAGCTTGAATCTAATCCACTAGACACAGATGATGATGAGGAGTAACCTCCGCCAGTGCTACCAATACCAAGGTCCCCTAATCCAACATTCAATGGGGGCTCTGCTTGAATTGTCACCACGAGGAAAGTGGTGACAAAAAGTGCTAAAAAGGCCTGTGGATGGAATCAATCATGTTAAATTAAATTTCCTAATTCCCAAATCTCAAAGCCCCAGCCGGCACTTGTATATAGACGGAGGTTGCTCTTCCTCTTCTTCGTCTTCTTCTTCTCCTTGTTGTGGTGCTCTGTCTATTTTGTCACATTATCAACTGACCAATCATAATAAACAAGCTTTCCTTTTCCATTGGAACTTGTAACCAACCTCTCACTACCATACCATGTGTCAGGATGATTTAATCCCACTTTAATACTCTCTCACAAATACACAAGTTACACACGCAAGCTTAAATTGGTTATATGTGGTACAATGAACGGAAAAAGTAAGGTCACTATGCCAAAGGCAAAACGGTTCAGTCTGTCTGTAGAGTATGAGAAATAATGGGAAAATATTGAAAGAGAAAACTGAGCAACTGCCCTTTTTCCGCTATGCTTCTTCTCCATCGTCCACAGCCTGAAGGCTTCGCACATTTTGTTACTAATTATTCATTTCCCTCTCGAATGCGAACAGGTTTTCTGGGTTATCACAGCAAATCTATAGTGCCTGCTCGCCCCAGTGGACCAACAGCAGGCCTGCATCCAACGCTGAGTCTCCTACGTGTGCACTACGAGAGCAGGCCAGTTCAAATTGGGAGAACCGGTTTTCAGGCAAAAATAATATACACCTTTGACCATACATTCGCTGCCTATACACTTCATTAGCTCCTCATCACGATGCCTGTAGGCCGTGGTTGAAGTTTGTTGCAGCAGGAGGAGTGAAAACTCGGACACAACTTTCCATTCCAACGATTCAATTTGGAAATAATTATAATAATTATAAAAAAATATTGGCTCTGACCTTAACCTTCCTACTGGCCATTGGCACACATTATTATAGTGATACAAATACTCGGGAAAATTGATACACGTTCATTCAAACTGCAATTGAAATTGCTACTCAAAGCTATCATATGAGATGTGCATTACCCATTGAAATGTTTTAGGGGTTTAAAGAAGAATGATCGTCACCTAACTGACCCTATTTTGCATAACTTTCACTGTGGCACGAGAACTGCCGCACATGGCTGTCATACCCACGGGTTTATTTCCATATTACAGCATTTCTTTTGGATACAAAATGTATCATCTGTCACTCATCCTAATTTATTATCACTTTCCTTACATGAGTGTTCCGCTTAATCTGAATATCCTAACCTCCGGGTCGGACTTGCAGTATGAAGCATCAGCTTTTGTGAATTTCCAGGAAAAAGTTTCAGCGTTTCAGTTTTTTTGACTTTCATGCTCAATACGTTCTCCATATGATAAACTGGACCCTTCTGAGTGCTTTCACCAGAACTGCACTCAAGGCTCACAGCCGGTGCAATCGTAAAGGCCAGGACTTAAGTCAAAGTGAATCTGGATCAAATACGCCCACAAGTTTCCAGCCGGCGTATTGAAATTATACCCGGAAAACATGGATGTGCAATACTATTGTGAATGGTAGGGCTCAACTTGAGATCTAATATTCAAAATGACATCTGCGTCAGGCTCATTTGGTTTGGCGTCAGTTTTACGTCACTCTTAAAAACCGAAGCACACACGGAAGGAAGGGATGAATACAAATTAATTTTCATAGGATGTTCTCATTCCCTATGGAAACTTGAATATAAATTATGTGTGTGTGCCTCTGTACGTTATTTGTCTCCTGCCCATGATAATGATGTGAATATTACATTTAGCTCATAATAATTCTCCGAAAGGGACTCAATATGGGGTGTGAATAGAACGCAAATTATTAATCAATATGGTTCCTCATCCACTTGCAGAATAAAATAGTCTTAATCAATCTACAACAAGTTGTTACGACAGCCTGTGAACGACTTTCTGTTGATGCTCATAAAGCGAGAGAGAGAGAAAGAAAGAAAAAGATAGAAAGAGATAGAAATCAAACGGAAAATGTTTCCTGGACACGTCAATGAAAGATTCACTTGATTTGCCTCAGAGGCGTGCTGAGGAAAAGTTTCTTTCTCTTGACTGACGTCACCGAATTCTATCCGCTAATCTACTAATACTAAATAGAGGAAGCAAGCTAGGTAGACGGACGGACGGACCAGTTGAGACAAGTACTTAATTGAAATTCACTGTCTGTCTACCCATGTACCGAGCGGTTCCTCTCCTGTCCAAATAGAAATGTACGAGGGTAATTTTACAAAGTTTTACCCCCGTAGCTACCTATCTCCTACCTTCCCTCCTCATTACAACAGCCATAGCCTTGTAAATAGACGAGAGTGTAATGAGATCACTAGAGACACCAATATAATGGTTAAAGTGCAAGAGACGAGAAAATGTGCTCATGTCCAGCTCTCCGCGCTACTGAGTGACAAATTGTGGTAGCACATAGAAAGAGATGTTCATTGTAATCAAGGTTACAAAAAAAAGTACGGTGTGCGTGGTTAGGATAGCGAAACAGTGAGAGAGAGAAAAAAAACTGAATTTCTCAGCCTGGCCATGACGGCGGACGGAATTCTTGCACCAAATCACACTCTCAATGGTTTTTCCCCTTGCTTTCTCCTGGTCCAGAAATTTCTAGGTCACTAGTAGCTATGGCGACGAAGGAACGGTCAGTGGATATAAAAACTTGCCGTTTTCACAGAAATACGGGATTTGCTTGAAACTTCCAAATGGAATGCACAAGAAGAAGAAGCTTGAAGGAAAAATTCTTGTTGAAAATGTCAGACGGAAGAAGACAAAGACGAGCGAGCGAGCAACCTCCATAAAAATCACACAAATCCAGCCAACTGAGCAAGACGATATTTGATATTAAACGTTATGATGATTATTCACTTACACCAGGCATGATTTCCTTTGTACCTCCGAACAGTTGACGAACAAGATCAAGACTGAGATTAACAATCCCTTTGTCATCTTCCTTTTATAAGTGACTGGGATTCTTCCATGAAGCAAGGAAGCAAACGAAATCGAAATCATGGTCAACCTCTATACGTAACCAATGTCCGGTACCTCGGGTTGGGGCTTGCACCTAACAATGTGTATACACCTTCCCAAACGCATGAATAGCAACGTCAATAGTAATTCTGTATAAAGAAAAAATTTCCCCCCCAAAAATGTCTGCAGCCATAGAAACCCAACCCAGTGAGATGAGGGAAACGTTGTTGTTGTTGTTATTCTTTCTTATAAGAAAGTAAGGGTTAAAGATGATGATGATGAAGATCAATGAAAGTTTTTTGAAGCCCTGCTGGGTATAACTTTATCATAGACTACTATGGCCATCATCACCACCCCTAAACACAATTGCTGGCTTAGGTTCAATATAAGGTGTCTTTTGGGATGCGTGTAGGGATGCAAATCCCATGTAAGATTTGAGTAGCTATATGCCATCATCATGGCTGGTTTATAGTGATGATGATGATGACGGTGATGGTGGTGGTAGTAGTAAAACAAAAATCAAGAGAGCTTTAGCCGACCTACAAAACTTCCGGTTTTCAATACCAAGGCCCATTAGAGAAAGTTATAAGCTGTCGAGACGCTATAGGGCCATCATCATCTTCATCATCATCATTGCATCCTCACATCAGATCACCTCATATGCACTTATACACATACATTTTGATCTGTCTATTGGCATTCCAATGGTCAATCACACGAGCCCGTAAAACTAATAGAATTGAACGAGTTTCATATACAAAGTTTACGTGAGCGGAGAACTTTATTATTCGCATGCAATTCTTCCAATGGCCAGTGATTCTTCGCCGTATAGCAGCGCGTGTGTGTGTTTGTGTGCATGCATGTCCATATGAGAAAGTGGTTGGACAGGCCAGGCGGCAGCAGAGGCCACACTTACTAAAATGCATTGCACCACCATTCATTCACATATTACTTACATTTGCTACACAACAGCAGAAGTTCTGCTGCGAGCTCAGAACTACAATTTCCTATAGTACGTGAAATGCCTTGTTTATTGTTACAAGCTATAACAACAGCATTTTCATCCCGTTTAGTTAATGTTCTTCCTGTATATGCGAGCAGTAATAATAACAATGTTCAATCCATGTGTGATGGCTCATTTGGTCAGTACTCTCACATTACTTTATACATTTAGCATGTACGACAAGCAAGACATGGAAAAATAAAAGTTGTAATGGATGACTCTACCGTCTGCCTTTCCTTCCTTTGCCCTTCCTTTCTATGTGGATTTTGCATATGCTTTTGAAGCTATCACTAGCTACAGCTATAATACGCAAATTCAACATCAATCTTTACACCCAACAACAACAATCGCCCCTTGAAAATGTAAATTATCTTTCTCTCACTAGCTATGTCTGGATGGATTTCTATATCCCACATTTCTATGGCCAAATTTACAATGAGAGAAAATTAACCCGCTGCCAATATTGAGGGCACTTTGGTTCAAGTTCAATGTTCAGCTAATTTATGAGACCTTTCTGTTTTTTTCAGTTCAGAGTCCTCTCCTGTACTTACTGACCTCATCATAGATACATGCAGCGTGTTACCATAGAGAATAGGATGTGAAAATGCAAATCAGGGATGGATGGTGGAATTATTTAAAAGTCCGCAATAGGAACGTCATAAGCTTAGCTTGGAGTTGCTTACTTTGCCCACACCTTATCGCTTCTTTCCGTCCAAGAATCTAATTTTAAGATGCAATCATATCCTGCAGGACCTTTTTCTTTATATTAAAGCTGACCTCAAGCCTAATTCGTGATATACTTCCGCACGGAATCCCATTGTGGAATATTCTCACGCAAATTTGCATTTTCCATGATTAAGTAAACATTTTATGTCTATCACCACCGTGGCTCCTAATTGTTGCGGTTTTTCAGAAAAAAGTCATAAACTCATATCTGAGGGGATACAAATCAGTAAATTTCAATGTGGTATGGCCGTTGGAAATATCTTTTAACATGAATCTGCTACAATCTGTAAATTCGACGAAAATGTACTCAATGAACTTGTAAACATCGTTTCATCGAGTGCACGCAGGACTTGAGGACTGGATACTTTTAATTTGTACCTAAAATGTATTGCGATATGAAAGTTGTGGAAAGATGAAAACAAATAATAAAAAACCATAGCAACTTGCACACATTTCTGTGTCGCTCTTCATCCCAATGGTAGTCGTTACAACTTGTAAAGGGTCAATAAGGATTTATTGATGTTCGAGAGTGCAAGTAATTGAGTAGATCAATTATACGATGAGGTTTTTTTTCATGAGGATCCCATGAGCTTTAGCATTGGCCATCACTCTGATGATGATGTACACACGCACTGCAGGGAAACAAGAACTACTCAAAAGTAGTTCAGAAAAACCTGCTCAAACTTTTCACTTTTTAATCCCATCACCATCATCATCATCATCTTGTTCAATGTCGTGATATTGTCGTATGGAAGTGCATGAACAAGCTCATATGAAAAACATCCGACAAGCAATTCCTCCACTTGTTATCATTAACATCTGTTCATAATGGGTTTATAAAGCTCTAAATTACAAGTACACAAGATCAAGTAGTGTGATTTCTTTAGAAAAATGAGACCAACAATCGTAGACATAAATGTTTATCAACTATAAGGATTAGCCTTTACCTGTAAAATTAATCTTTAGAACGATTAGAAATTATTATGGTAAGAACTCCCGTGGCTTTCTGTCCACTTAAGTAAGGCTTAATACGGGAATGATGATTACTTTGCTGACAGGCACTGCAGTTAGGCATTGCAGTTAGTGGAGGGACCAACATTCCCTTACATGTCTCCTATAGCTATACTCGTACTGTGTGTCAACATGAAGGGCCAACGAACTTGAAAATGGATATCATATATTTTGGGTTTAAAAGAGTGCTAGAAAATAATCAAGATGATGATTATGATGATGATGATGAGATATGAGTAAAGTTGAGCGGAAAGATAAAAAGAATTCATCTTGCGTCTCCTTCACAATAGAGCAATGGTTATAGCCATACTCTTCCCCATAAAGTAACATTAAAGGGCGTGTTTTCACAAGCTAATTGTGGCCTCAGCATCCCCTAAACATGGCTTCATTCCCTTTAATTATTGCCAATAATTTTTCTAAAGTTTATAATGCGCTCTAACTTGGGCTTAGGACAATATGATTAGTAAAGCCTTATTATGACTGTACAGTAGGTCAGCGAAAGGTTCATGGTCAGAGTACTTATAGCGTCTGCTACACTCATGATGGTGATCATAGTGTGCATAATGCGGTCACACCCAAATATTTGCTTAAAATTTCCGGAGAAATGGAATTTGAGAAAGCCGTTGCAACAGGTGGGACGACAGTAGTAGTAGTGGTGGTGGTCAAAAGAGTGTATTCAAATTTAATTAGTGCCATGTACGGCCAAAAGTTGATATTGTGACCACAGCATGGATGCAACCATGAGCTCGTCATCATCTTCATCATCATCACCACATCTCTCTTCTCCTTCTCGCCTAAAGATACTTTCTCGCCCAACAAGACTGAATGCTAATAATGCGGACAAATTTACAAGTACTCCATCACCATTACTCATGATTAATTTTAGTATTTTTTAATAAGTACATGAGTAAACCCTTGCCGTGCCGTATTTGCATTATTCTCATTCTAATTTTTCACATGTATTTCCAACTTTTATTCATTTACTAATGCTTGCCTTCACAACAGCAAGACACTCCTTCAAGAAGTTCTTTTAAGCTCAGACTCGCCATTCCATTCCATTTCGTTATAATATATACTGAGATTATACTTTTGGGGAGACATTGTTATTTTTATTATTGAATATCTTACACTCCTGCCCTGCTGGCCTAATGCATTTAAACTACCATGCTACCATAAACATGGACATGGTTAAGTTCCCCGTCCAGCCACCGCGTCCTTTCCTCAACGAGCACTATGTTGTGGCATGAATCAAGATGAAAGAGTCAATTATTATGAGTTTTTAAGTGCTCACTTCTTGCTTTCCCACAATCAGCTAAAGTAGAGTTTTTGGCAAAGTTTATTATCCTAACAAATTGAGCCCGGACTATAATGTGGGGTGAGGGAAACATGGGAAATATAATGAATCCATTAGTCCTACGGAAAAGCCCATCGTCACGCACATTTTTAATTGTGGGCGGCATCAGAAGCAGTGTTATAGTTGGCTTTTTAGCTTGAATGTAATAAAAAATCCACTCATTCACTTTAGTCTATAGCTATAGCTATACAGACGACACGACAAATTGTTGTTGTGACAGAAAGGGACTTGACGGAGTTCACATGTGCTGTCCCCATCATGAATGCTCCTCATTCATTTCCATCTAATTTCTGTTGACACGCAATTTACTAATCAGGGGGACTAATGGCTTGGAACTCCTTTCTCCCGTCCTGTTCCATGGGTCGGCGGCACAAGATTAAAGTGTATTACCGACTAGAGTCTTTAAATCAAAGACAATTTTTTTCTTTCTATCCTCCGGCTCATAATTTCCTATCCGTAAATACATTACGAGGGACTCCGCTAATGGCGACAAGAAGGTCAACTTGCTACCGAAAAAAAGCTACACTGAATTGGTCGAAATGATGGGGAAAAATGACAAAGTTGTTAAGCGGGCCGGGATGGAGGTGCAAAGGGATTTGCTATAGAAAAGTGACATGTGCTATGCTCTACTGCACTCTGACTCCTCTTCTTGTTGTCATTCCGCAAATGAACCTTATGATGGCTTTATGACTATATATCCTAGTAGCTAGTTGTGGCATCCAGCAGTCACTGCTCCTGTTGTCTACTCTCAATTTATCATTACGGAAACTATCCCGCTCTGCAGCAAATAAGCTGTCAAGCCTAATACGATAATAAATTTGACTCGTTTTTTTCTACTTTTTTCCTGTACTTAAGCCCTTGCAATAGAATTTTTTTCCTTAAACATTCATGGACTGTGTAGTTCGCTTGGTCCTCGTTTTTTTTGTGTACACAGAAAGAATCAATGAGCGAAGATGCAATGTTGCTGTTGCTGTTTTGCTTCTTGTTTTTATTTTTTTCCCTATTCATCAATCGTAAGAGCAAAGGCCTCTCTCTCTCTGAATGAATGAAAGTGAGACGAAAATGTATGAGGAAAGGTTGTTACATGTTTTCCATTCATTTCAAATTCCATCGCGTGTCTTGTGTGATTCGTTCCTTCTTCTTTCTTTCTGGTTATGTTGACCATTGTTGTTGCACAGGATTTTAATAATGGAATAATCGAATGCCATCCTAGTCAATGGGTTAACTCCTTTTGATTGTGATAACCATGTGGAATTTATTGGTAAAGGAGATAATAACAAAGGAGAGTAAAAGTTTCTTAATTTGTATTTATTAACGATTTAAATGGTCTTGATGACGAATAACCACAAAAGCCTGTCACACTGAGAGTATGGATTTCACTTGGAAATTTCCTTTTGATTAAATTAATGAACATTTTAGAAAATAAGTAAATACTTTGGCCAGTAATGGCAGCGGTCCAAGTTCAACAATAAGAATGTTGTTGTTGTTATTGCGCAGGATATGGAATTCCCTTATTTGTATCGATGTAGCTAATGAAGCTGCTATGGGATTGTGAGACTATTTTTTGGGCCCCGGATGGATAAGACATCGTCCTTTGTAATGATGATGAAGAATGGGAAATGGAAGTCCGGCTGTATGCTAGTTCTGCTTGCTCAGATCAAGCCAGCTTCTGTGCTAATAAAAAACCTTTTACGGCCGAGGTCATGATGATATTATTGCAGAGACTAAGAAGAGCTTATCAGCGGACTAGCGCCGTAAATGGAATTTCAGTATAAATGATGAACCAAAACGTCATTTTTCTCTGCCAGGTAATCTTCATGATATGCGCTTCTTCTTGATATCCAAAAAACATCTGATCAATGCTAATTCATGTGCAAAATATGGTGCTTCTTACTTCAAATGCGATTTTGATTCGGGAGGCTGACGCTGAGGTAAACTGCTTTCGGTGTGGTATGGTCGTTGGAAACTTGGAAATTCGTACGGCAAAGACGAATGCATGCTATGGAGAAACTACGTAATTTGGAACTGATCTAGCTATCATCCACCCTTTCAGTGTGGTATGGCCGTTGGAAGCTTGATGAATTGTATCTGCACGATATGTGTATCTGAAGGAGCTCTTTAAAAAATTGCATAAGAAATTCCGGTTTCAGCTTGTGCATATATGTGCGCGCATTACCAAAAAAATTTGTTAAGTCAGGTTTGAGCCAATATGGCGCCACTAGAACCGGGCGATGAAACAGCTTCTTATCGATTGTTGAATTTAAAGCTGCAATACATACGGCAGGCCATGATGTGTTGCATTTTGTAGCTTTAACAGCAAGACGATACGTAAGTTTTACCAATGAGCATAAAGACCTAGATCGAGTTGCGGGATAAATAATAATAATGACCAAAAAAGAGGCTTCTCCGCTTTCCATTGCATGTATAATCACATGCTCTATATTGCTCACGGAGGTTCGTAAACTTTAGGATAATACATCCATTCATATTTTTAGGGATTTAGAAGAACCTCACCAAACTAACCTGCCTTGTATGCACCAAACGTGACGACAGGTGTGACCATGTTCTACCCACTCGCGTACGTACGTCCCCCTGTAAGTCCATGTACAATCCTCTGAACGTGACAGTACTCTTTAATGCACATAGACAGACCTCATAATCCTCGGCGCATGATGACGATGTAAATTTGCACAAATCAAATACAAAATGGCAGTACATTAGAGGAACTATAGCTAGTGAGATTTGAGACTCTTCTTGATATATAAATGACTAGCTATACGTGAGGTTTTGAAGGTGAGATAATAGGAGGGAGGTAGAGGAGGAGGAGAAGGATTATTTGAGAAGCTATTACCCGGTTTATGGCTTTACGCGTCGGGGGCGTTGTGACACCACCAGGCTAAAAAGGGTGGATTTTCTTCTTTTGGTCGTTTGGAAAAAGACAGAGCTGGTGCTAGCAGTGCTATATACCGTTGTAAATGTGTCGCATTCCGCAAATTTACTCCTATTTTTACGATATCATTCCGGGCAATGCCGTCGCCACCGCCTCTTTCATTCCTCCATCCTTGTTATGAGTCTCATTATAACCCTTTCCCTGGTTTTATACCATCTAAATTGATCTCAACGTGTTGTGTGTGGTCCTGCCTCACAAACTCTTTATTATCATACTTTTCACATGGCATAATGTATTTACGTCCTTTTTACTAAACATTGCCTATTATTATCCTGTCTTCCATGGCATTACTCCAAAGTGATTTACCATTGATTCCAAAGCCGGTCTTGTCATAAAAACCAGACGAATTCATAAAGTTAAAATTGCTTCCTCCTTGCACCCACCAAGGAGATTTCTGCAAGATGCAGCATATTTGCGCTTCAGTCTCTTGTATGCATTCATACAAAATTTTGAGGATCAAGGGCAAAAGCTGCTGCCATCATGAAAAGAAGGAGATGCAATGTCAGCCAGTCAGTGGTGGCAACAACTTGATGAAAATGTTGACCTGGAAATTT
Organism: Bourletiella hortensis; assembly: GCA_034694225.1. Taxonomy (NCBI): domain Eukaryota; kingdom Metazoa; phylum Arthropoda; class Collembola; order Symphypleona; family Bourletiellidae; genus Bourletiella; species Bourletiella hortensis. Next base: position 3,121 of record JAQFYD010000432.1, on the reverse strand, counting down.
GACTTGTAATATTGAGCTCATCTCAGTCAGAATTTTCTCTTCATATTATGCTTTTTTTCTATACACAGGATCAACAGCACCAAGCGGAGGCATGGCTGCTGCATTAGAATATAGGGATGCAAACCCGTTTTGCAGCACGGGTTTGCAATGCAATGATGGAAGCTCATAACGAAGTCGACAACTTGCATGCATCATACAGCCAGCTCAATATGATCTACAGCCACTTGAATTGACAAGTAATATGGCAGACTCACTCTTCCTGTCTTTCATCATTCATTGTAAAGATGTTTACTCCTCTATCTATCTACTACACAGAGAATTCATAATAATTTCATGCAAAAATGACTAAAGGCCTCATAGCTAGTAGTAGAGTAGTAGTGAAACTTGTCCTTAATCCAGGTTAAGACCCACACATATTAATATTTACCACTGCTACTATTAATAATCATCCACATACAGTCTACATAAGTTTGAAAGCAAAATCAATATCCTATGACTGTGTATTATAGACATTACAGGCCGAAAGAGTAAACAGAGAACAACAGTAGTAGTAGTAGTGGGGAGAGTTTATATCCTCAAGCTCTTATTTTACCTTACTTTTCCTACTGGATGTGTACTGGAAGAAGTAAACTCTTTTGTTTGTCCCATGGTAAACTATATAAGGCTGTTTGATGAGCTTCATATCTCATAAACCTGTCTGTACAAACTTCCCTCCTGCTTAACTTTGTACGAACTTGTGCGTTAAATTTCAATGTCGTCTATCGCTACGGAACAGTTGCTACACTTGCTTTGTCAGCTCGTATCCTGTTTCCATATGAATTTTTGCAAAAATATCCAGTTAGAACTTCTACGTGGCCAGGGGAATATGCCAATTCTTGGTCAGTTTTCACAAAAAACATAATATGTAGTCATCTCCATCGAAATTGGTATTTCATCATCATGATCATCGCCCTGAAAAGACATCAATCTTACTTGAAAGTATGTCAACTCGTTTATGTTCGTGATCCGGGGGAGCATTTAGGCGTATTCTGAGCCAACTAATGGGCTCTTATGTGACCTAGTAATTAGTCCTGGCGGGATACTTTGATGGCATTAGCCATAATACATGTTTGTAGTACACAGAGTCACAGCAGGTTAGGTGGACATATTCCTGCAGTGCTGCTGGAGTGTCAATAATTACCGGGGGATTAAATCAATCTTGATCATCTTTCCTTTTCAGTATAAATCTAGTAGTAGTACTCTTCTTCTGCAAATAAACTTCATCTCCCCTGCGGACAGCTTGTGGTAAGCATCTTAACCAGCGACTTTCATCAGCAGCTTGATGGTAGAATGAACATGCATAGATGTGTGCATGTGTATGTAATGCCGGTCTGTTGAACCGTGTCACTCCTAGATTTCCTTTATGTTTATACCCGCACCAACATCATCTGACAGGGTTGTGCTCAAATGTGCTGAATCTTCAGTATTTAGTGGTTCCTGCATGCCCTACTGGCAGTAGTGGGATTCGGATGGATGGCTGGATAGACAGACCACTTGAAACGCAGGCATCCTGCGGTTTCATTCATCCTTAAAGGAACGGAATGACACAACTGAAACGAAGGCGTATCACTTTGCCAGCAAAAATTCTATCAACAGCAGCCAAGTCGTATTCGCAAAGTATACCAGCACGGCATCAACTTTCCGCTACCTTTTTTCTCAATGAATGACCACGTGTATTTCTAAAGTGTCTCCTCTTCTTTGAGTACACTTTTGTTCTACAGCCAGTCCCCGCGGTTCAAGGTAAAGAGAAGTATTGTTTGTGCAAAATTAGTATGATCAAAGTAAACGGGGAAAACTGCCACTATTATAAGAGCAGTCAGTACGCTTTTGAGAGAAAACAACCATTCCTGGTTGTACTTGAAGTACAGAAAAAAGCTGGAACAGAGGGTGCATTTGTGTAACTGAAAGTTATTTAAAGTGTCCGTGAGGGCCTTCAAGTGTACGTCGCAGAGTATATTTATATACGCTCCGTTGACAGTAGTGTAAACGCGCGTTGAATGATGGGACTAAAAGCATTTATTACAACAAGAAGCGAGGAGCCCCCTCAGTAAAACACAGTATCGCGCATGGATTCCCTTTGGGTGGCTATAGCTACTACTACTGCTACTACCCGTCAGCCAGAAAGCAATACGAACCGACCGTCGGACAAGTCTACTTCTCATACGGTCTTTTCTTCCCTCCTGGTTACTTTCCTGTCGTTAAGTTGCTGCTGCTACTGCCGCTGCTGGAATGGATTTTCTCTCGTGTCACTACTACTTCTATACCATCGTCATTGGATTCACTCCTATCTTTCACAATAATAATAGAGAGACTCTTCTTCTGGATCCTGCATAAAGCCAGAGGCTATAGAAGACGAAGAAAAACTTTTTTTCCATTTCTCCAGCCCTTTTTAAGCGTGCCACTGCTACTGCGGTAGGATTCATCAGGACTATTTCCATGTAATCCAAGTCCTCTCCCCACAAGTGAACTTGCTGTCCATATTTCCATCCTGTGAGTCAGGTTAAATTATTCTCGGAAACTAAAATTTACATTAGGGGATGTCGTGTCTTGTGGTGGCAATAAGTGTGAGTGCGGCGAAAATACTTAAAAACGGGTGATGATCGCCGTTCCATATTGCGATCGGAGAATTTAAAAACTTGTAAATACGTTTACCAGCTCAGAGAATCATCAACGGGATAGGACAGTAGTGTGGACGAGCGTTTGAAACAACAAAACTTGTTCCTCCGGACGAAAAAACGGACACGGAAAGGAAGATCGGGAGCAAAGACGAAGAAGAAAGATGGAGCAGGTAAATAACTTGAGTCATTACAAGCGCATTAAACTTGTCTTTACGAGCTACCGCGATGACCCTCCAGTAGGAATTGTCCTTTCGTGTTTTGCAAAGAACAATAACAACAAGAAAGTTTACTCCGCTGCTAGCTATTTTGGTCCTTCTGTATACCATACAGAATCTCCCTAGTGACCAAATTACGACACCCAAGGGCACTTGCTTAAACATAGGAACCAAAGACTGGCTAACTCGATTCACTTTTTCCTGCCCATGTCACTTGATCTCCTCTCATCTGATTAACTTACACGGGGG
>JAQFYD010000431.1:0-19254 GCA_034694225.1 Bourletiella hortensis | reverse complement strand
AATAACTAAACGAGAGATGGGAACGGGGTGCCAGAAGGAAGCGTGCGTGTAAATTGACTTGAGTACACACGTGTTGACGGGAAACGGAAGGTACTTTAACTGCAGAATTATTATTAGTTATGCGACTAACGATCTAATAATGTAGCTACTTGATCATCATCATCAACATCATCAAAACTAGATTCTATCACATACAGTTGCTTTCGTAAAACACAAACTACACAGCAGCAACTATAGCTATGCATACGAAAAATTATTGCGAGCAATAATATTTCCGCCTGGGTCTAACATGATCCTTTCTCTTCGCAACTTTCTTAACTTTCTTTCCGTGTAGCGTGAAGGTGTACCCTCGAATGTACAATAATTTAAAAAACTCATGGTGTACTAACTTATTTTTCCAATAATAATAGGGCATTTACAGCAGGCTTGCTTCTTAAAATATAACTCATCTTCATCATTAGCAATATGACTATAAAGGGTTTCATCAAACTAGCACAACTCATGATTTCAGAACCTCCGGATCCTTACTAGTAATTAATGATGGTGTACAATGAAAAATTTTACTTGTCTTTAGCACCCTATAGCTGCATTAAGTAGACTCCCTAGAATGACAAGACCACAATCATAAGATCGCCCAACAACCCACATCCTTACGGACCATAAACAGCAAATCACCTCCTAATGTTGCAGTTTTTACTAATGCACCATACATTTTCTAAAATTATTGGGTAGTTTCATCAACAACAAAGAGGCCAATAACTGAGAGATGAATAAATAGATCACCTCAACACTGTAATTAAAATGACTATTAATATACAAAATTCATGCCTAGCTATATTTGCTCCCCAATGCAATCAACCCTTCTGGCTTTACGCATAGCTACTTCACATTCGATCACCTGGTTTGAAACTTAAATGTCTAAGGATTTAATGCAAAACCAAGTGCATATAACTTGAAATTTCCGTTTCCCTCTTGGTATTATTAAACTGCTCTTTTGAATGCACAAAAATTTCCTCTTGCCTGACTGTGTGTAAGTTGGTTGGTTTGTTTGTTTTTAAGGTAACTACTATGGAACCGTTTCAACTTGTTCCGCGGGGTTCTTGGGACAACACTGCATTACCGGTCTTATTGTATTAACTCTTCGGTTTCATTAAGACGGCCTGTCAGCATTAGCATTTAAATGTATTATTAAAATTTTGTAAAGTGTGCGACTATTACTATTGCAGACGAGAGGGCTAAAAACAATCCTTCCAATACTACCACACACTGGAAGAAACAACATTACGTACATAATCTACCCTTTCACATTTTGAATCCATTTTCAAGAGGAAGAAAAGTCTTTAATAATATTGCTCTTCTACAGTATGAGTCACACTTTATATTGCCACCTGTTCCTTTCTTTTACAAATAAAAAACTGGGTTCAATCTCACAGAGAATCTAATATTATTATCGCTAGTATTATTGCTACTGTTATCATATTAATCTACGGGTCAACAAGACACAGGGTGTTATATAATAAAATATATATAGTACGTCCCTGGTTTTTGGAATTTCTGTTGGATTACAGTTTGAAAAAAAAACAAAAACAACGAGATTCGAATTATAATACCGAGGTAGACTAATGTCTATCATTCATTATCATTTGCTTAGCCATTTATTGTAGCTATATGTACAGAAGTTAAGTCTTCTACCACGTGCATTACCTTGTAGGCAGAAAAAAAACGCAAGAATCACTACTATACTCGCTACAGCTATAATTATTATTATTGGCCCACTCAGAAATCGTTGCTCGAATTAAAATGAATGCCAACAATAGTATAACTTGAGTAAGAAGAAGAACAACAATTGCCATATTATAGGACTTGATATTACTATTATTATTATTACAATATCTGAGTTTCCTTATAGGCCGTTATTAGTATTAATTGCAAGATTATAATAGTAATAATTCCTATATTTTTATTTTATAACTTTGTCCGTTCAATCAAATGTATTGCTTTGTGTTTTTCTTTAGTTAGTTATTATTAATATTGCTGAGAAATTGAAAGATATTTCCATTTTGCTCTGTGTCTTTATCATCAAGTACTTCATCTTCTTCTTCTTGTTCATTTTTAGCAAAGCTGCTGTGTATTAATAACACATTTTGAATGGCGCCGAGTACGTTACCCACGTAGGGTTTATCATCATATAAAGCCCGCAATGTGGTTTTTCGATAATAATAACAGTCCTGCCGATTTTCCTTTCGAGCCTGAAGGCAGAATTAAAGGGACTGCGTGTAAATTTTTGCGAACTTGTTATTAAAATGCTCTGACATTCTTCTTTTTTTTTGGAGGGTAACAACAAAAGCGTGCAGTGATGAAAGATTTTTTTTTCGTCTTTGTCTTTCTTGAGGTCAACACTACGTTTTCTGAGCTGCAGGGGAAGAATTAGGTTGTGTTTCATTTGGTGTGGTAGATAACCTGGGTGGCGTAGGTGGTTGCTGTTGTTGTTGCTGCTGCTGAACAGGAGATGATGAGCTATTTCCACTTCCTGAGTGTGCACTCCCCAAACCCTGACTGCCGGCACCGGTTGAACCATCTAGCCCGTCACTTCCATGCACAACCACACTGAAGTATCTCTCTGTCAAGGACCATATAAGAACCATAAAAAATGAATAATTTCAAACTCTGTGTGTATGAGTAATAAGTGAAAAGTTCAAACGAATGGAAAAATAATAGCAAATGTGGTTAATTTTGAGTTACAAAAACAACTTACAGATTCATAGACCGACGCGTACTAATAGTCACTAAAAAATAATCATTTCAATTCTCATTTAATCTGTTAGTTAGGATTGGGCAATGGTTCACACGCTCAGTAAATGCAGGCTTCATTTGTCACACTATAAAAAAACAACAGCAAAATCAAAAATCAGTTATTAGGGTCAAGGAGGGTCAGTGCTATGCCATCACAGCTCCAGCAGGAGTGAGAGTGAATGCCTATAGTAATAAGAGTTTCCTGCTCAAAGCATTTTGGCAAGTAATATACTACAATCATTGGACAAGTGATTGGAGCTGGAATACCATAGATTCGTATTTTTTAGTTGAATGGTTCAGTAGAAGCTGCTAACAACACCAAAGCAAATGTGTTAGAGACACAAAATATTCATTTTTAGCAAAGAGAGGCTGAAGTGTTAACCAAAAGTGGAAAAGTTTTTGACTGGATCAAGATAGCAAAACACGTACAGAGTGACAAAGGAAAGTAACCATCAGGAGAAAGAAGAAAGGCTTTTGTCTTCTAGATGGTTCCAGCTCAGCTGCATGAGTCATGCGAAATGGGCAAAACAATAAAAAGTCAGGAATCTATGAACTTACCATCGTCGATTAAAGTAGCCGTATTAGGTTCTGCAGGACCGGGCATCAGAGGTGAGACCATGGTGTAGTCAATGTTTTCATCAAGGTTAATGAATGGTGCGTTCCATCTTGGTAAAGGAGTTGACCTGCTACCGGGATTCCGGGAGCCGGAATTCGAACTTGGTGGAAATAAACTCAGATTTGTTGGACTGATGACTCCAGACATACCACTTGAGGCATTAATGTTACTGTAGCTGAAGAGCTGTTGTAAATGGAAAAATATTGCAGTTACTGTACCAGTCATGCCAAAGAGCTCAATATTCTTTTCGTAAAGTGAGTCTATCAACACGTACCTGTCCAGGAGGCTGCGAGTGAAGATGACTTAAAGAGTAATCCCGTGACGATGGAAAAGATGAGCGACTGGTTGAGTTCTGATCACTTCCTTGCGAATTAGGACTCAAAGGACCCCGGGATTCCCGTGTTGCACTATTTGAATCACTACTGGTAAGAGGAGGTGTATTTGATGTGGGTGGTGAATTTCCCATGTTATTGCCACCCATCTCTGTTGACCGGATGATTGTCACCGGTCTAGCCATGGGCGCCGCTGGTGGCGGCGGAGGAGGGGGCGGGGGCAGCATGGAACTACTGTAGTAAGCCGACAACTTGCTGCTTACACGTGCGTTTCCTCCCTGAAACATTTTATAAATAATGTTTGATGCCAAAATTATGTGTGAGCGAGGAAAAAAGAGTTTCAGGATTTGTGGGTTACCTGGCCACCAGTGCTCTGGGCCTCTTGACAGACGAGGGTGACAAAGTCAGAGAAAGTATCATGACCGTTCTCGTGATATTTGGCTGGGCTCCCATGATGCTCGTGACTGTCTGTGTGGTAGTACGAAGGTCCTGTGCCACCGCCAGTTAGGCTACTTGAACCTAAAGTGGTAACCGTTGTGTGTTGACTTAAACCTGTTCAACGTTTCATAATATCTTATTGTATTCAACTCTATCCCAAAAGTCACTAAAAATGGCAAATCCGCAATGAAACTTTAAAGGATAATGAACACGAAAATAATAAGATTTAATTTTAAATCACACACGAACAACGCAAAAACGAAAAAAAAGAAAGCGCTGTTTCGTTAAAACTGCGTCAGCCACATATTTTAATGTTCACATGTTTCGTTTGACCACTGAGCCTTGCCGTCTCCATTGAAAACTAAACGATGACCTAACGCGTCGCCTGATGTATAGACTTAAGGGATATGCACCTAGAGGTAGACAGAATCATTACGTTGCTGATGGAACTCACGTGAGATAGGGTTGTTGGCTCTCATAGACTTAAGTGCTAGCGAGACGCCGCTGCTCCCAATGGAGGACTTCTGGTGTTGGTGACCATGGTGATGATGCCCTGCCGAGTGATGATGATGGTGATGAGAGTGGTGATGGTTGTTACTACTACTGTTGCCGCTGCTGCTACTAGCATTACCACTCCCATTCATACCACTGTGGTGATGAGAACCTGTCGCCTGGTTACTACTCTGATGAGCAGAGTGATGATGTCGGTTGTGAGACCCTAAAATTCAGTAGTAAAAACTAGCTGTTTCTAAAGAAATTCGATCCTTCCCACCACCTCAATTTTAATGCATCAATTTCTCGTAAGCCCCGGATCTTGTCCTAATTAGCCATAGCCATTAAGCGTCCCTACCCAGCAATCCGCAATTCATGGCGATTTCTACCCTCTTTCATAGAAATACAATCCCTATCAGCAACCCCAAGATCCCTCACCATGTGAAACTGCATTGAAGCAAAAAAAAGTGCTGAAGTCAAGGAAAAGAAGCCAAATCAATTGAAATTAATATAGCAGACAGAGGAACATAAATTCAAAATAATTATTATCGCACAAGGTTATTAACTATTTTGAAGCATTAAATCAACATAAAGTCAGTATGACACTCCCAAAATACCATTATTAGTCAAAGAAATAAAAAAATGGGATCATAAAATGACTTTACCATGATCCACCTCCGAGTGCCAACTGGTTTGACTGGATAATGATACAGGGCTCTGACCATAGTAGGCCACCTCATTGTTCTTATCCCGTCCTCCTCCAACATCCAGAGGGCCATCTTCTGAACTCAGTCTTCGCCTCTTATTTCTATGTTCAGTTTGTGGACTAGGTAAACTTCGAGGCAGAGCCAGCGGACCTAATAAAAACAACAAATAATAACTGATTAATTATTATTCCTTCTTCCCCTGACAAAGCGATAAATTTACTCATCCCCTTGTAGCTCATTCATTCAAACTGACAAGGTGTGCCTCCAAAGGACCTGCCATAGGCCTAAAAGTTATCAACTAAGTAAGCAGTCTTCATCTGTAATACTTACTGTATGTACCGGAGCCCATCAATACTGAATGATCTGGCCCCGGAGGGGTGTAGCTGTTGCAGTAGTAGCTACTGGGATTTTCAATTTTGATCGTAGGTTGAAGTCCGTTGGAACCTTGTACGATGGAAGCTGCAACAATAAATAAATAAATTTAGCACAATTAATTATTTTGATGCTATCCAAAATTCTTATTTCCTATTCACAAACACATTTCCCTTTGTCAGAGAATAAATTATCAATTTTGTAACAAAAAGAAGAAACTTTTTGTCACAGGGGGTCAGTAGGATCGTGTGTTCAGAAGTTACAACAGAGACTCTATTGTGATTCGAATCATCATCTTTATACAATAAGCACTTCCACTACTTCTATCATTGATCTCAGCTGCTGCTGCTGCTGTAGTCGCAATTTTAGGGCACAGATTCCCCCTTCATATGTATGGAGTCACCGAAGGGAGAGAGCGAAAGGATAAGACAAACTGACTACGTCGAACGTGGCATTCATAGTGAGGCAAATTGGGAGCTTATCTTGAAGAAATGCAGTAAAAAGGCACCATTGCACACACGCACACACATACACACAAGGTCTCAAGTCATGGAGGAGCTGAGCAGATCGACAAATATGACAGGATGACATGAGTTGGGAATCTGTTTCACACTATGCCTACAACTAGCTACAACTACTCAACGCACTTATACTGACTGAGCTATGCAATGCAGGGAACTGGTGAAATCCCCAACCGACCATCCAATGTGTGAATCGTGAGCAAACACAAGATCATGTTCCCGTCTCAACGGGGATACAGGGAGAAAGTTAAATGTCTCTTGATCAGCGGTTGACTCTCACTCTCTCACTCAGTAGCATGGAGACTGTAGGAGCAGACCAAGTAGCAATGGAATTGTAGTGCAGACGGGTACAATCAACGTCTTTTGACAACGCATCTACGACCGGAAAAATGTGAGGAAGAGAAAAAATATCCTGTCCGCATCCTGCCGTATTCTCACACGTTCGACTTGACATTTCCACGTCAAACTATCACCACAACTGAATGGAACCCAAGACAAAGCTCTTTATTCCTGTTCATCATTCCTGTCCACCATGCCTCTTCCTTACCCCTTTCTCTCACTTGAGTAGACAGGAACTATTCTATCTACTAAATTAGAACGAAGACTACTGGCTACTATGGGGGATAATCATGATAAAAAGAGTTGCTCCAGTGCTAGTACGTTGAGCCCTTCAGCATTTAATATATTATTTACTCATCTTCCGCACAGAGCTTCTCAATCTATTGTACTGCAGCAAGGAATACAAAGTCTGATACTAAAATGACTTGTCAGTGCTTTGAAGCTAGCGGCTGCCTTCCACTGAACCAAAATTATTGCGAAAGAAAGCATTTCTGAAAGTTGTACAACAATTTGTAGTCCCTTGCTAATGCAAATTTTTCCCATGGCGGTCAGGAGCTGAAGCAGATGCAGGATGATAAAAGCTGCTTAAAAACTACTAATATACTTTCAGATAAATGGGACGCATGTTTATTTAGAAAATCGGAAGAGCTACTGCCACATAGCTACCGACTTCACATGAACATTGGATTACCATAGGAGAACGATAAAACAGTCGTACGGGATAAGTCTTTGCTTTCCACCTAAAAGACTACACGTGTACATGCAGAACAGCATGAGAGCTCAAACCATGGGCTACAAATCACCCTCTCTGCCCCTCTCTCCACGAGTATACGCGGGTTCATATGTATAAACTTAACTTATGAAATCTTGGCTTCATTCCGTCGTCGTCCAGTTTCCTACCGCCACCAACAAATTGCATGCATATATTCCCCTCCTGTTCATCTAATACTCATTCCTCCATCTTTTACATTCACTTCCAATCGTTAGCCTATACTTTTTATTCAGAAAAAATCCGCCTCCTGCAAACAAACCCTGTAATCTACGCCTATTCTTCCTTCTGTAGTCATGAGCCAGATACTATCCTGACCGCCAGGGCCACCTACTGCAGAATCAAGTGCCAAAAAATTTCACCTTTCCCACATTTTCAAATCCTGTTTGGATATCGCTGATCCTATCTTGCTAAATCCACATCACTGTTGGATTCAGCATGAGAATATTAAGGTTCGTGCATCTTTTCTTAACTTCCCACTTCCTATCATGGTTTAAAGGTTCGGGAAAAGGACCACAGTCAGTCCGTTTACCAGCTAAATTCTTTTATTTTTCAAGAATAATGTAAAGACTGCCCTAAAAATCCTCTCACTGCACTCGGAGACACGGATTTATCTCAAGTAAAAATCGGGAATGAACCAAACTGAAATTCCCGTTGCCAACGCTTGAAAGTGCGAGTCATCTGAACTCTGCAGCTATCTGAAGGAAAACAGTATTCAAATTTATCAAAAATGAAAACAGCATGCAGTAGTATAGATGTGCCCTCTTCGCTTTGTGTATACTATAGTTACTACTTCTGTTCAACATGCTCAAGTCTGTTTTGAGCGAAGACAGAATATGAAGCCTGAAATTCTGGCATATATCCGAGAATAACCAAGAACTGTATCGCTCTCTCTCCCTCATCATAGTTTCCTCATGGTCTGTTTGGGTGACGATGATGATAATAATCGATACAAAGTAGATGAGCAAGCAGGGTCGACACGGAGAAAGAATGGGTTGTGATGAAAGGGGTCAGAGTTATGACCCAAGCAACTCGTCAAATACCTCCTGGAGTGGTGAAAACCGCAGTGACAAAGCTTTGCTCCCAAACTGCTTAGTTAAATGGCTAGTAAAGGAGACACCATTTGTCATCAATTCCTACACACAACATTTAGCCTCCCGATGCATATACAACAGACCATAAAAGCTTCTGATGATATCATGAAATTACTACACGCCACAGTGTACACTATGCCCACACTACGCTCACCACCACGGCTATCAGTTGGAGCGGCAATGGCAGTAAGCAGCTCAGCTCATATTCGAGGCCATCACGAGCGCTGCTCCTTTCCCCAATATCCACTACCACTACCACACACACACACATTTCTCGTCATCCCGCTCCTTATTATTACTACACGTTGCCATATACGAACGAAACTTAAATGCTTTCTTCAATATTTTCACTCCCGCCAATCTGTTTTCCTTTTCTATCAGTAGTGGGACCTCAAACGGACTCAAAAAACTATCTCAAACCTTCTCATGCATATCTTTCCAATACTTTCCAAACCTTTTTTCAAAATATAGTGAAATAAGCCACCACTGTGCAATTAATGCCTTATAGGAGGAGGAGGGTCTTTCGTTCCATTTGACAGTGCTTGTATTATGAGCATAATGTGCACATACACAGAGCATAAAATAACTCGCATTAACCCTTGCAATACCTAGTAAGTATTCTTTGCACTACTGGTGGCTGCTATTCGCGTAACAAGGAGGGATCCAGCATGAGACATTATCAGTACATTCTATCTGTGTATATGTTCTCCCTATTTCCGAGCTGCTACTGCATTTTTGGTGCATATTTCACATAATTATTACGTTTGGCTTCATAGAATATAAGCAGAGCGCCGGGACCACGAACCGTGGAAACTTAGTGTAGATGACTGAGCATTGTTTTATTCACTTTATTTATGGCTTTTTCGGATATATAATGTCCCCAAAATAGTCCCAGTATGTCTCTTCATAGTGTAATCTGTATCCTTCTATAGCCTTGGAAAAAAATTATTATGGCCCAAATGTCCTCCTTATTATTGCTTAGCTATGTTTTTAGATTCGTTATCAAACCTGAGCTCCTTTTTTTCTTCTTCTTATTATTATCTACCACAACCATGTTTCCTCACCATATTTTTTAAACATTTTCAGCCACACACAACACGAAATGATCCTTATGTTTTCACTGACCCCCTTTCCCAAAAACAAAATATTTATTTGAACAAAAATAAGGAAATCTATATATGATTTTTCATAATCATAGCAGCAAGTTAGACAGAGATTAGAAAAGAATTAGAAAATTGAAAAATATATCACTATTTGCTGTGATATGCTGGGCTAGGCTAATCTCGTAGAAGGTAAGACTTACGAGGGGTAAAGTACTCACCTTTGGAGAGTCGCCAGAGCTCTTTTGAAGAAAAAACTCCTGTGGCCAATATGGTATCATTGCATATTACGCCGTTGTAAGGATTGTGAGCATACCCTGTGGTCAAATAAACCAACCTTTATTAGTAGCTTGATAATAAATTAACAACATAATAAAGGAACAACATTTTTTTCTTAAACAAAAAAGCTCATTCCTTCTGGGATTTAAGCAGCAGACTGTGAGAGAGGAGTTGTAGTAGTACATATGGAAATTAAATAGACAGAGGGATGCCAGCAGCCAAAGCCGTTGGCATAGGTCTGGCACAGTTTTTCTGTACATCTGGGTCATACATACACACACTCGCAGCACGATTTCCGGGGAATTGATTGAAATTACTCAACAAGTCATTTATGTACAGTAGTATTACCACAGGTTGTGCGGACTTGTGCAACCAGTGTGAATGGGTTAGGAGATTCCCCAGTTTGCAATTCACAACAGCATTACCAGTGCTTAAGATAAACATATTTGCCCTCTGGGACCACTTGGGAACAGTGAAAGGACCTGAAAGGGGGCTATTTAGACAGAGGAATAAAGAGAAGGAGAGGTAGGAGTGCTTAAAGCAACAACTTTGCAAGGGCGTGTGCGTGCGTGGGAATTCACGGGAAAAAGAGGGAGAAAAGCAGAGGTGAGAAGTGAAGCTCAGAGGGTCGAAGAAGGAGTGAATGATAGTAGAAGAGAAGAAGCCGAAAGAAGGTGTAACACAAGTAGACAGAGTGGATCAGGATGTAGGATGGAGCAAGATCCCAGGAGATAGCAATAACGGTGGCACACAAGTGTCAACAAAGAAGTTTGACTTTTGTGAAATAAAACATACTTTAAGATGTAACTACTCTTAGCTGCCTTCCCCCTCAAATCATCAACATCATCATCATGTGGAACAACAGAGCTGCTATGCTTTCTTTACTCAAGTCTCTCTACAACAGGAGGAGAAATAGACGGATCTATTAAATTTGGCCCAGACGGTTTAGTGGATGCCCCTACCATTTAACTACTTTCTTTTGTCTGTTTTCCGCACTTCTAGCCTGGATTCAGAGAGCTTACCCTTAGCACTCATCGGCTCATTCACATGATAGTGACTTTTACTGTTTTAGCAGCGCAATTTCTTGTGTGTGATACGGGGAAATGGTTGGTGGTGGTTGTAGAAGCGAAAAAAAAGGAAAGGGAAGAGAGAGAGAGAGAAGAGTAAAAGAAAGCATGAGAGAAAGAGAGACAGGAGCGTAAGAGAATGAAAAGGAACTGCCGACTAAGGACTATCCCAGTCGTCAATTGCTAACGTTATCTTGTTGGCGGTGCCTATGGAGTGGGTTTTATATGTTGACAAGAGTGGTTTTTTGGTGGTGTTGGAAGTGAATTGATGACAAGTTCTATCCTATGATATCGCTTGAAACAAACCGACCTTTCCTGTGAGATGTGGAACCCCATTTCTGAAGACATACGAGCACTATCGTTTGTCATATGAGCACAAGGGAAGACCCGTATCCGCTCTGTCCCTTGAATCCAGTCGTCGTCTTCCTTTACCAAAGAAAATTTACAACCACCACAGGCATCGAACAACCATCGGGACCTGCCCCTCTCTTTTGACTTCCCTTTAAATATCACCTATAAATCCTAAAATCTCAAATAGATTGCTCATCCATACTCATCTCTACTATTCAACATTTTTCCATCTTTCTTTCCCTCCTCCTCTTCTTCTTCTCATACTCGCAACCTTGAAATAACATACATTATCCTCAGGAGTAACAACCATACTCTCACGCTCTCTCTCTCTCTCTTCCATGTATCTCCTAACCGCTCTTCTTCTACCCCTCTCAATAATTCCCGTCTAGCCCACATAGAGTCAAGTCGCACAAGAACATTTAGAAATGGATGCACCTCTCCCTTCCGTTTTCACATAGCTAGGTCTGACACAGCTTAATAGAAAAGGAAAAACCAGCCTGTCGACTCCTTTCAACAAAGTTATTACAAGTCTCCACTCCACTTCCACTCATGAATGCACTTTTACTAATACAGGATATAAAAAACTTTTCTCCTTTTACAAGTAGTAACCTTCCCTTTGACTCCTCCGCCGCCACCATAATTAACCCCGTCAGCCTCTAACCACAAAAAGAGGAAAAACCACTGCCCCAAGTACTCTACTTCCGTCAACAACACTGCTTTACTCTCTTGTATTAGTTATGTATGAACCCAATAAATAAATAAATCATTCATTCATGATGTCCAAAAGGACGCACAGTCCTGAACGAGCAGCTTGGTTTGTTCACCATCAACGCTTTTCTGGGGGCTATTCATTTGCCACCGAAGGGACAAGCCCAATGCTTTTAATTCCATGGAAACAACTAGCTACTTCCTCTCACAGAAGTTCTGGATCGCCGTGTGGCTGTTCTAACTAAGGAACTTACTGAGGACAAGTTCAAGGAGAGTTTGTTATTAAAAGATAAATCTGAGTGCCTTTTGCATGAACTGAATGAAGGCAAGGTTTTGGCTTTACGGGATTGATGATGCGAGGATTAATGGGGGAAAAGAGATAGTAGTCGTAGGAGGCAGTAAAGGATTGAGAGAGGAAAGCTACCGAAACACAAGGGAAAGAAGAGAACAGAGGGTGAATGCAGTGTTACAGTGGGAACCAGTTGGCTAGATAATAAAGACGTGGGGCGGTCCCAGGAAAAGGAGATGTAAATGGGGCTTGAAAATCGAAGGGAATCGAAGCACAATAAGTGAGAGAGAGAGAGAGAGAACTCTGGAGCTGGTATAGTAGAACAGGCGAGAGTACAGTGCAAGAGAGAAAGTAGGAAAGAGAGAGATGAAACATGAAAATGTTCCGAGGAAACTGTTTATTCGAGAGGAAGTGGTGTGTAGAACACGACCCGACATAAATCCCTATTGTGTAAGACGAACAGAGAGAGTCATGAGACCGATTAAGGGAATGAAGATGTGAACAGAGCTTACCACATACACAACAGTAATGTTACGGTAAAACGGTTCTGCACAGGCACACATGGATAGTACATACGCCCCCTTCTCTTCTCTACCTTAACTTTCCTCCTATACAGACAAACAGCAGCAAGCTACACATTCTATGTGGAAAGATGGTCGGCTATTCCGAGAGTTTAGAGGGTAGAAGAAGAAAGTATTAACAAGTGTATGGTTTAGGAGGCAGACGAACGGGAAAGGGAACTCAAAGAAGCAGCATTCCATGTGCTTCCAATAGTCCACCGCCAACTCAACGTCCCGCCACTGTTACCACTACATTCACCACCACAACAGACAGCAATGCAAACCTGTAATGACTCTTCTTCGTTTTCTTCTTCTTCTTCTCCTTCCTTCGGCCTCAACCACTCTTTTTTCTACCCCACCAACCATCAGCTTCATAAATAAATGGGACGACTTTTAGCGGAGGTAATGGCGGCAGTACTGCTGCTGCTCCTCATAGTCATGAATAAAAATGTGCCACATACACACACCATGTGCTGGTTACTCCCATGTCTTCATGCCCCTTGTCTTCCCATGCACAGAAACAGGTCCTCCGTGAAGGCCACATCATTTCATGATTCTCATACAAAAATCCAGTGCGAACACCCCTGTCCCAGAAACATCATCACGCAACGCGCGGCCTTATAATAACAGGATTTCATGAAGCCAAAATACTGGGGAAAATTTGCGGTCAATTTTCGTCCGTTTTCGCAACCTGACTAGAAGGGACCCTCGAGTAGCCTTGTGTATGCTCTAACTGCTTGTACAAATGCAGATTGTCATAGCTTTCTCCAGTCCCATAACCGCGTATCAAATAACAGATAGATTAATAATAATAATAAATAAATTATTGCTCACTCCGAAACAATATACGGGAGTGGACACCATATGGAACAGAGAATATAATAATAATAATGTGCTGAAAGATCAGTGGGAGTTGCACATATGTCAACAAGGGATAAAAAATGAAGCCAGGAGTCCAGTAGAGTGGTTACTGAGGCGAGGCCGAAATTGGAAGCATACAATGATGATTATTACAACCAAAAATTCCCTGAGCATAAAGCTCGTGCGGGAAAATGCATGTCGTGCGACAAATATGTTGTTGCATAACAGAACTAAAGTTCCGAAGGGAAAATCCTCCTCCTTCCTTCAACAATTTCATCACTCGTTATTGAGGAAGAAGGTAGTCAGAAGGCAATCTAGCATAGCCGGAGTACATGACCATTTGAAACTCTGCAGGATGAAGAGCGACACATGAATGCGCTCCTACACAGTAAAAAGTATCCGGATGCATGTACGTATCCTCATGTAAGTATATGCAGGCGTTTCTCTTGCCACCGCATCATAAAACCTCAACTTGCTATTTTTTGTTGCCCTATCATCCATATTACAGTAGCAGCAGCAGTGACGGCCTTTGAAAGTAAAGGAAGAAAAAAAAAACTCGGAAAAAGTAGCAGCAGTCGTAGAAGCGCTGGACGTTAATGCACGTAGCCGGTATATGCTACAGCATAATACAAAGGCAAGCTTGTACTAAAACCGGCTAAAAATGTATTGCAAGAGCAAGTCGTCTTCTAGATGGTCAACAAACCGGGGACATCGGATCATTGGACATGCAATTTATGCAGTCCTAAATGTGTGTTGTGGAAAATGTGTCCACAGGAGCATAAGGATGGGAAAAGAATAGCTTCATTTACGCCTTCCCACACTTACATTCTCTCTTCCTACTTTCTCCTCAGAAATAACCAACATGAGAAGAAGAAAATATATAGAATGAGATGCGTCCTTTATATATTCCCTTTGCTACTCATTTCATCTCCAAATCTGATCTAAATGTCTTCTTGAGAAAGCCGCATCTCTCTCTCTCTCTTGCTCGCTCCTTAATGCCACGCAAAGTAAGCATCTCCGTGTGTCTATGCAGGGGAACAAACACAATGGAAGGACTTACATTCATACATACTTCCATATACTGTCACTAGTACACGCCAACCAGCTCTGTTCTGTAGTCATTTAGCATCATACCAGGGAGACATTCTATAAGCCACAGTCCCTTAATATACACGGTACTACTAACTAACACAGCTACCACTACATAGAAAAGTTTGCACTTCCTGGCTTCCCACAATCTGAATTGCATTATTATTCTTCCAGTAACTATTGAAGCATCCAAGGACCAGACCAAAGCATTCGGTTCCTTTCACACTCAAGTAGAGCAAGAAATAAAAATAAAAGCTCGCTCACTTGTTCAGTCCTCTTTTCCCTTTTAGTCAGCTGTCTAAATCTGACGCTCTGGTGTTAGCTCACAGTTACTTGTAATCGTTTAGCGTAAAGTATCCACCCATTTGACATACTAAGATTCAACGAGACTTTCTTTCAGAACGAACTGTTATTTTCTCCTATCTGTAAGCGAAATCACCCGCTTTCATTTTGAATTTTTAAGCTAAAATGTGTCATTATTCGACTTAAAAATTAGCAAAACTACTCCATCAGAGGGTGTACACCTAAACTGTGTTTCAGTTTTATCGTGCCTCTTTACACTTGCTGTCTGGCTGCATGTACACACACATATGAAACATGGATGTGTACTATGTGAAGAGCATCACCATCTACAAGTATGGATCTACTACTACTTGTTCTACCTCCCTTGAAATAATTTGTTCTCCACTTACTTACTTACCAACCCTCTCTCGCTCCCTCTCATTCCTATTATGCAGATACGGGGCATAAAGAGGACGATTAAAGACATGCTTGAGCCATTTTATGCTCTACTCCTACTTCTCGCACACGCTCTTCTTCTCCTCACTCTTCTTCATTCCCATGCATGGCGACTGAAAATTTCTGTGGGACCAGAAGTGTATCCTTAAGTAAGTGATGATGGTGTTGTAACAGCCATAATTAAGACTTCCCCAAGCATACGGCAAATTTCATTAATGAGTTGCAAACTGCTTGAATACAAATCGCCCGCTATTCTTCCTTCCTCCATTAGTACTACAAGCACTACCTCAGACTCGTAAGCCTCGAAATAACAACTCCCTTTTCTCTCTCTTTTCTCCATACACGCACACATACACACACATGCTTACGTTCCATAGTCCGTCTAAGACACTTCCCTGTCATAACATTTCTCCTTAAAGGAGCACAGCATTACTTGTACTTGTTCGTGTAGTGCTGGAGTAATAATCGGTATTAAGATTATTACGATATTTTGTCCAAGCAAAAACCGCCTGTGCTGTCGGCTTTTTTCACTGCCAGCATTCGAAGAAGAAAACTAAATGGATTTTTATACAACCCCGGGATTCCCATGCTGCCACGCTTGTCGAACCAACTTCCGTTTTAAAGATAAGTGGGAGTAGATGAGAAATTTCTTGATGCGCTGGGCTCTGAGTAGTAGATGGTCTGCAGGAGTTATTATTGCTATGTGCACACACAAGTTGTAACTACTATAGTATAGGAAAAGGGGAAAAACTTTGTATGGTCAAGAGGATGGAGAGAAGTTAAGAGAATGTATGAGGTCAAGGAGCGGAAGAATGTGTGTTTTGAGCCGGATGGGATGCGACAAAGGATGTGACACCAATATAATGTAACAAGAGCGTGCAAAAAGTGTAAATGGGGGATGAATCCGCTGTGGATGGCTACAGGGAGAAAGTTAAGACATTAGGAGCATGGATGAGGTGCGGCCTGAAAATTACGCTGCTGGATTGTTCAGCAGTTCAGCCGCCTGTATATACGGAAGAAGAGTGCAATGGTGGTATGTCCATAGAAAATGGACAGGGAATGTAGTCGTATACGTCTTGCAATAAATTCAACTACACATAGTATGAATGAAGCTTTAAATCATGCTCTTTCTCTCTACAGTTGAACCAAATACAGGGAGAAGGCGGTACTTGGGTCTGCTAATATTACACGCGCTCTCCTCGTCCGTAAAGTCATACATGTACGCATATGTATTACTGACATGCCATGTGAATTATAGGACAGAGAGAAGTTTTTAAAATCATGGTAGCACTAATACTAAAGCTATATACATACAAGCAGCATATGAGATAGATTCAGTGGCCCCTGTTTGTGGTGTGTTTAAGGTCAGGCGGTGCGGTTTTAGAGCATTTATATGTTCCTCACTGCTGTGTGTCCTCACTTGTGCTACTCATACATGTGGCTTTTTGAAAACTGAAGGCTTCATTTTTGCAGGAAAAAAAAAGTTGATTTGGAAATTCTGTAGTAGCGTGTGTCTGTGTATGTCCGCGTACGTGTATGCTCTGTGCTTTTTTTTATGAATCATCCCTCAAGTTGATATTGGAGAGTTTTGATTTCATGGCGGCACCCCAAAATATATTCATGGCTGCGACCAATATTGAAGACAGAGGCCGAGCAAGTCTGACTGAGTAGCATATGCCACTCAAGTGGGTGCAATGTAATAATAGAGATATCAAATGCGACCCAAGTAAATCCTGGGCTAGCTTCAAAGAGCTCAATGGAAAAAAAAGAAAAGGAGAAAACTCTTGGATTTTTCTGTACTCTCTCCATCTCTCTCTCTCTTTTTATACGACAGGACCAGGCGCGTCACAGAGACACATACACAGAGAAAAAAGTCAGGAGAATCTTGAGCATTTGTGTCCTGGGAAAGAATAAATTGGAAAACATGAAAAACATATAGAGCCGTCAATGAAATCTGTCGCTCATCCTATCACTTTTCCCTCCATTTCTTCAACACGTACATGATCCTAGTTGTGCAAGGGGAGAAACTTAGTAGGAGACAAATGTAAAGATATATAAGTGAAGGGATATGATATGAGTAGATTCTCTCACTCTCACTCCGCAATCAAAATTTACCATGAATATGAGAATGGACTTGCTGCGAGCAATGGAATGAAGATTGGCTCAAACGGTCTTCTGGCATGGTCATGATTGCATCCCTTTCTCTCTCTCTCTCTCTCACTCTCTCGTTTGGCTTGAAGTAAGTAAAGGCTTCTCACGAAGCGCCCATGATTAGGCGTGTTGAGCAAGACGTGATCAGAAAGGGTGGGGTAATCTCTCAAGATCTGATGATATAAATTTCCCAGTCTTAGTTTCTGGCTGCACATGACGACATTGCAGCACTTTTCCATGCAAATTCTTCACACACTGATTTGCATAGAATACTAGTACGGTACATAAACCAGTCTAAGAGTAAGAGAGAGAGAGAGAGAGAGAGAGAGAGAGAGCCTCTGAGTTTTTTCTTTCTCTCTCTCTCTCTCTCTCTCTCTCTCTCTTCGAGTCTTTATAGACTCTTAGTTAGTCTCCATATATAGGAGTGAAAAGCTCGTTACGCAGAAAGAGCATCCTATTCTTTTGTCTGCACCTAAATTTTGCCTCCTCATCTCCTTATGAGCCATTATGGCGATTAGACGACAATGCCTGTCGCCCGCACATTTCACAGCCACATACACATACTTCTTCTACTTCACATACTACTTACTTACTCCTCCTCCACCCATCTAGATCACCGATCAGGATTACTTATATTACACTCCGCCTTAATCTTTTCTTAAAGCATACAACGCGGAATCCTAGCTACTACTCCGTAACAAGGCCATTTAGTCAACCGCACGAACACTCAAGAATCCTTGAATTTGAATTTCTTTGAATTTTACACATCTCTTCCTTAATCCACCCGTTCCAGCAAAGTAATGCACACCCCTAACGCAAGCAACTCTTTAAGTCACTCGCATGCCACCACGATCCTGTAGTGCATACAAACCAAATATACATTCGTCCTTACAGCTATTGTGCGGAGTACGACTGAAATAATCCCAGTGTCATTCTCATTATACAATTCTGCTCATACAACGACTGCTTTCCCCCAGTAAATTTTTCACAACAAAACCCATATGAACGAGTCATCTGCCGACTGAGATGAGTAAGGTAGAAATACATAGCTATCAGCCCACAAATTCCTTCACACACAGGCGGTCAAACAAGCAAAAAATAAACGGATCTTTGGTAGAGAATTCACTGTTCTTTGAAGTAAAAATAAAAAAAAAGAAGGCTAAAAAATCAAATGTATATGAAAAGGGATGTGAGCGCGTATGAGAAGCTTACAGAGGGTGAGCGAAAGCTAGAGACAAAAGCACTAGAGACCGACATGTGGCACAATGTATTCTCCCAGAGCGATAATACATGGAAAAGATGTGTAGTGGGTGGTGAGCTTGTGAGATTTACGAACCTATAGATCAGCTATAATGTCAGTGTGGGTTGCTGAGCTTTGAGTCTCACCACTTGCACTTTACAGCCATAGGCGACTCAATGGACTGATACTAAAGAACTATTATCTATCGACACATCCTACCAATTCACAGCCTCCCATTATTATTATCTTCACCTCTACAAATAGAGGCTAAAAACCAGCAGAGGAACCCAAGTAAGCAAGCAAGCAAGCTGCTACCGCCGCCGACTCTAGCTACTACTACTACTACTA
>JAQFYD010000430.1:0-19269 GCA_034694225.1 Bourletiella hortensis | reverse complement strand
AAGTGTCATCCGTCGATGACTCCATAGCGATGAAATCACTGAAGCCGGAGCTTCGGTTGCACCTGCCTGCGCCTCTGCTACGGAGTCGGGAAAAGTCATCAGTAGTTTCAAGTTGAAGAGCCAGTTGAGATGGAAATGGACTTAACTGAAAATTCAAGGGAAATAATAATTTATTTTTGCACCGTCGAAGTTTTGCCGTGATTTTCCAATGCCAGATTAACTTTTGATTCAACAGCTAACAACATTCAGCATTCAGTTTAAATTTTGGATGGATGGAACGGAACCATCAAATTCGGACTTAATTTGAAAATTAACTTCTGACCTGATAAAAAATTATGTTTCAATAAATCCTCTGTAATTTATAATCATTGCAAATAAAATTGGCCACTCAGACAAAATTACATATATGTATTTAACGGGACACCTAAAATTTATAGTAGTATAAATAAAATCTTATTTCTGGCAAATTAAAAATGGTAAGACAGTTGTGATCACGGTGAAAGGGAAATGTCAACCTGTGACACGGTATTTAATCTTTCATTGCCTCCCAAATGATGACAGAGTCTCCCTGCTACTGTGATACCTCCAAAAGATGTCCGAGAGCTGGAATGGCAAAAGCGAAATTGTAGCTTAATCAATCCAAGTCTACGAGGTCCTTGCCCGAATCCAGATAGCGATGCACCAAAAACCATCGTATTACCATTCTACCCCGCTGGGAACAGCAACGTTTCTAAATATGGTTCGTCCCCATCAATATGTTAATTTCAGTAGTTATCAAATGACCTGGAATGATGAGATGATTAAAAACATTTTAGTCGAGGTGTCATCCGATGCTAGCCATGGAGCCGTGCTGTCCACCATGCGAATTCGGAGGGCTAAGCCAATAATTCCTGGCTGGCTAATAGAGCTAAAGGATCATTATGTGTGTATACTCTTATGCATTTTTTTGTTGGCACTTCCATGTTTTATCAATAGTTTGTATGATGCTAAAGCTGCGGGGAGTCATGGACATAAAAGCTGCATTGGAAGAGATGGACGATCGCGTGGATATCAACGTTCTCGTCAAAACAATTTGCAAAATTATAAACGTGGATATGGACATTCCAGTAAAGGACGCTGAGATTTTTCAGATTTTGAAACGTATCCCGAAGAATTGCGACGGCTGTTATTCCTTCCCTCATTTCTTATATGCCATGGGTAGTCCGGAGTTGGCCAAGAATAAGCGCGTTTTCATGCTAAGTAAGTACGGCTGAGTTCAGACTTTCAGACGAATAACTTAACTGTTTTACTACAATGTATTTTCATATGATCAGGTCCGCGGCGCTTTGACGACATGACTGAATCAAAGTTCAAAATGGAAGGCAGAAATGCAAAATGTTACTGCTGGGACGCACAGGATGATAAACAATGTGGAGGTGATCGGAAGGATTGTAATAACTTATCTGATGAGGAAGAGGAAGGTGATGGGTGTCTTAAACCAACATCCGATGAGACGGAAGCAGGTAAAACAGTAGGAGCAACTGATTGTAATAATTTCCAGAAGACTTGATTGATTGTATCTTAACCTTCACTAGCATTGGTACCTGACGAAACTGGCTATTCACTGAGGGAGAAAGTGTTTTTCTCGGGTTTACTCATATTTGAAATGTACGACACGTTGAAACAAGTAGAAAACTTGTACAAATTAGGAAAAATACCCGAGCCTGCTCGGAAGGAATTGGAACGAAATCGAAAAAGGGGGTATGGGGTCGACGATATTGGCCGTAAAGGTGAGTTCATATTGAAAACTAACTCACGGCTAGTGAACATTTCAGCTCAACATTTCAAGCATATGTAATTATAACTCTGGAAATACGCATCAGATTTTAGGAAGGCTGCATGGGACAAGCCTTTGCCACCATTGCCGAAGATGTCGCCATATCTGTCAACTGTGCCATTTGTAACAAGTCGTTGGCAAATCACGGAATCCAACCCTTGTGATAGAATCAAAAGGACTTCCAGCAGAGTTAGTCTTAAAAACACATCCTCAAATCCAAGAAAATGTTTATGCACGACAGGATATTTTTACAAAGGAAATTTTATCATCTTACAGCTTCAACCTCTTCATTTAGCCATTCGCCCACCGCGAGATGGGAATGAGAATATCTGTATAATAGAAAACCATACAAGAGTGCGGGTAAGTTGGTGGAACCATTGCGGTTTTTAATTTTTCCTGTCTGAGGCTTCCGACAGTTTAATTTTTATCCTTTTCAGCAAGCGTTAGCATATTTGGCCGCCAAGGGAGACTGCGTGGCCTTATTACCTGACATTCACTTTGTGATTCATCTGAGTGACACGGCCTTTGATAAACTCGAAGTTGTCAAAGTTAAACCAAGTCCCCCGTGTCCAAAAAGAGGTAAAACTATCCTCAAATTTGTGCTTTTTTTGGTCAAAATTTCAAATGCATACGACTTTTCACACAGGCGACCCAGTAACAGACAGGAAGAGCGTGATTACACAGGCACGACGACTTTACCAACCATACAGGCTTCCATGTCAGATCACAAGGTTAAGCAGTAAAATCAGCTACCCCGATGGACTTCAACTTCGTCAGATCTGTACGCATATGCAGAAACAACATTGGGTTTATATTTCCCAAAGAAAGGTAATCATGGTTCTTAATTTATCTTGTGTAAATAACCTGCCCTCCCAAGTTTTCTTATGCGATTCCCTGTTCAGCTGGACTTTCGAGATTATGCTTGGTCACGGATGCATGTGGATCAAATGGGCTTGGGACTTGCTCGGGACAGTTTCATCTACGCCTTTGTCACATACTTACCTTACGTTTCACATTTACCTATCGTCAGGGACAATCCATTTCCCGTATAATATTTTGCGTTACCGCTGTCATCCAGCTCAGAATTCCAAAAATATTTTTCATCGTCAAGATAACAAAATAAATAAATTCCTAGTGAGAAATATCAATTTAATCCGAAGTATTAGTGGGGCTTTTAAATGGGGTTAAATGGGTCTCGGTTTAGCGAAAACTCTTTAACGTCATCTTGCAGCATTTTACTTTTGGATGTGACCTGCCAGTAGTTTTTGGTGTGTGAGAGAAGGTGAATTGCAGTTCTATACGAGAAAGCACCGCACTGTGACTGGGTGTGCGTATTAGCCTGAGCAGTTCGGCTCTCTCGAGCCTTCATTTTACTGTACATTTTACCATAGCAACCAACGCAACCTGAACAATGATTAGAAATCGTTTCGAGTTAGAGTTGAAATACTTTTTCAGGGACACGACACAAACGAACCAAAAGATTTTACTGTTGCTTGACTGACTTGACTTAAAATGAAATCGATCTGGTCGCATTGCAATTGCAAGTTGCAAGTTTACGGTGTGTGCAACTTGTAAAAAGACAAGTTTGTCGTAAAAGTGTGAGCAAAATAGGTAAGGTAAGGCAGCCCACTTATTTGAGCATGTGAAAGAAAGGCGAGTGAGTAAATTTGCAAATAATTTACGCTGTCACGAAAGAATGTCTGGAGACTCTTTAAATTGGGGAGACGCAGATCAGCTAGTATATGGCACTGGCTTCGTGGACGGTTTGGCCGAAGAAGACTTTCATGGAGTAGCTGCCCCTGATAATGCGAACAATGGGGATGACCAAATACCTCCATCAGTCAGTGCCATTGAATCCTGGAAGAATGAAATGCGCCTTCCGTTACTAACGATAGAGGAAGTTGAAGATGTTGAAGACAGACAGAAACATTCACAATGGTTCTTCGTACGCCTGGGTTTTGGTGCAACAACGGGTCTCATACTTCTCATATGCCTAACTGTGGGTGCAATATTTATCGTGAGCTACATGGAGAAATCTTCTGCTCCGCCACCATCAACAGCAAGGTGTGGTGCTACGTGCATCCCTCAGAGAGTGCACATTTACTACTACAGAGAATCCACACCAGTTCAAGTGGCATACATGTTGATGCCGCTTTAGGCACCAGGCAGATCGTTGGGGTGACACTAGAAAAAATCCAGGTGGGTACTCCTTCTGCTCGCAATGAGCTCGTTGGAAACAGAGAACTATCTTCCCCTGTAAACGGTATTGCTTAGTGGAGGATGTGCCTAAAGAAATCAGTGGATTGCTAACTATTCGGTAATGGTCATATTGCATTTATTTACAATGCGGCTAGCGTCCCAGCTGTGTGAATAATCCAAAGATTTATTTAAATCAGTGCTCATCATCACTGCCACACCACATCCCACCTTTGCTGAACTGACTGAGCTGTAGTTCCTCTGAACTGCTACACGGCCTTGCAATGAACATATTTCAGTGATGATGTCACAGTTGATAAGCATTCAGGAAAGCAAGGCAGATTAAAAGCTACGGTATATCATCCTTTTCTGCTAATTCAGCGCCGCTATCACCTGAGATTTGTCTACGATTTTACAGATAAGTGCAGAAAGCAGAAAGCAACGGGAAAAGTAAGTAGAGAGACAAGAAATATAATGCAAACGGCCGGACTTAATCAATCAATCTCAAGCGAGCCAGAAGAGTATATTCCGTGTATTATTAGAAAACAACAACTGCATGTGTGATTCACACTACTGGTTCGTCATCAAGTGTCAAACTACTACTACGCCTTTCACACCCCGAAAATCTAATTAAAGAAACGAGGCTCGTAATAATGGCGGGCATCAGCTTTGGAAATAAGGTATCTCCTCTCCGGATGATCACGACCATATCTGCGGTAATGTTGAAAAATATTAACTGTCATTTACTCAATCCAAAAATCACTAACATAATTTCACATTGTAGATTGCAGGATTAATATGCCTCTGCCTATCGTCACTCTACTTAGATGCTGTGATAAAGCTTCAGAATGGACAGGATTTTGAGGATAGATGTTCATCTAATCAGGGCTGTCAATCGGGATAATATGGATTCCGATTTCGAATGCAATTCTTCAATTTTCTTTTATTTAAATTCCGATTCCGATTCAGATACTTTCAACTTTCGGATTACGATTCAAATGAATATTTTAATGGATTAATTCAATAAGTTATCGATTCCGATTCCAATTCCAACTGATTTTACCGGCTCAAACTTTCTAGACCATAAATTAAACTTTCTCTCATACAAATCAGCTCCAAATCCTCTAAAAATTCTAAAAAAGATCAGCTGGAAATTTTTGAATATAAAATGGAAAAAGAGCTTGCTATTCATCCGTGTTGACTCGAAGAAACATGACGTTTTGCACAGAATCTTCAGACAGACTGCCGCGGAGGTCGTTCATGATATATTTCAGACCAGAAAATACTCGCTCAACCGAAACTTGCGTAACTGGAAGGCTAATTGCAACTGCTGCCAGCTCTTTCATTAAAGGAGAATAGCTACTGCCATGGAACCACTTAAACACATCCGCAGAGCGGTCTTGCAAACGGGGTGATGCTTGAAAACGTAGCTCTTCACGAAGCTTAGTTAATATGACCTCATGATTTTCTGTGAAACGAATTAAACCATTTTTAGGTTACGCGGCGATACAAATGTACTTGCTTAACGTTCCATACCCTCACTGGAGGTAACTCGACTCTCATTAGCCTTCAAAAGCTGATCATAAAAGGCTTCCTCATCCGTAGAATCAAGCGTCAGCTCACGTTCTTCAGTTGTAGCACGCTCAGGAAGATAATCAGAGGCACCTGCTGACTTAAATTCAGTCAATCGCCGTGCCAGTTGCATCACAAGTTCGAGCCCTTTACGTACCTAAAAGTTCGGAACAAAGATTTTGAAAAAACTTATCCAAACTCTACAACTGGAGGCAATCAATTCACTTCAAACCACCTCGTCCTCTTTAAGTGCGCTCTTGTATCGTGGGTCCATATAAATTGAAGCTATTACACCGTCGTTGGA
Source organism: Bourletiella hortensis (assembly GCA_034694225.1). Lineage (NCBI taxonomy): Eukaryota > Metazoa > Arthropoda > Collembola > Symphypleona > Bourletiellidae > Bourletiella > Bourletiella hortensis. The sequence continues at coordinate 13,381 of JAQFYD010000430.1, read as the reverse complement.
GAACAGAATTCCTTCTCGGCGCACCAGGCATTTCACCAGGGACTCACCAAGTTGAGAGTTAAGAGATTGAATACCAAACTTCATCTTGGTCCATCGCTCATGAAATTCACCTGCACAAAATGCCAAGAGAAATATTTAGTAGTCCTGAATCCCTTTTTAAACGATGGCAAGAATATTCCGCACATACCAGCTGTGAGGCTTTCTCTCTGGAAAGCCAAAGTAGCCACCTTGGCAGGCTTCAAGACTTTATGGAGCTCCTTAAGGTCGGCCCAGAATGAATTCGGCAATTTGACGTCCACGACCTTGTTTGCCACGTAGCTTGTCGCTGTGTCAATGATTTGCACTAAACTGTCGATCATATCGAATGTAGAAGACCAGCGAGTAATGCAGTCAATTATTGGAATAGCTGCTCCTTTTTCCTTCAGCAAATGACGAACATGGGGAGTCCGGAGCTTTTTCACAACGTTTCGTACGTGCATCAGCAGAGCCTTGAGTTTTTTTGTACCCAAAAAGTCTTGCACGGCAAGTTGGAGCGTATGGGCAGCACAACGCATAACTTTTAACCAGTCCATTCCTATGAGCTCAGCAGCAAGGGAATCCATGGCATCCACATCTTCATCTTCATTGGCATCAGTTCCGGCTTCACCTGAGATCAAAAACATTATGTTGATTAATTATGTTCCAACAAGAATCAGAATCAAGAAAAGTTATTGCAAGAATCGTTTTCGTGCCTGCAATTGTAGCGGAAGATTCTGAAGTCTCAAAAAGTGATCCGACTTCTCCCTCTTCTGATTCACTCTCCGACGTTTCCTCCTCATCTTCACGCATTATGTTCGTTGCTCGAACTAAATTTGGACCGTTATCGATCGTGAATGAGTAAATCTGTTCCTTTTTTAAGCCAAAGCGATCCAAAGTCTGCTTGAGGACACGGTTGACAGCAGCGCCGTCATGACTACCATGTAGCTCTTGCACCACCAAGGTGAAAACTTTTAATTTTCCGTTTTCACTGAATTGGACATTCACCCCGATGAACGATCTTGCCAGTCTTGTAGCAATGTCTGTCTTAACGGACACGAATTTTGTTTTCAGAGTTTCACGCAGTCTGTCCATTCCTTCTTTTGCATAAATTTCGACCAGCTCGGATATTTTACGTCGGGTCATAGACGTGCCTAAAGCACTCAAATACGGCTGCGTGAATTTTCTCAGCCCAGAATCTTCTACGGCACTGAATGGACGCCCATTCTTGGTCACCAATTCTACGAACGCGTCGTTCATAAGTTTCTCATCAACCTCGAGAGAAACTCGCTTCTTCGTCGGCGCAAATGGCAAAAGGCCTCTGGCAGATTGACCACTGGCAGCTCCTATTCTGGATTTCTTCGCTAAAGATGGAATTTCAAACTGACCCTTTATTCAGTCTAATAGACAAATTACATTTCTAAAACTTACCAGGCTTTGATTGCTGTTCATGCAGCTCTAGGAACTGCTTGTGAAGGTCATTTGCGTGGTCTGACTTCAAATGATTTCTAAGATTTGTCACAACTTGTCCTGCTAATTCTTTTCCACATGAGTTACACTTCGATTTGTCTTGTCGTAAGCTGTAGGTAAAAAATGAGTAAACAGGACTGGTCTTCGGTGGAGGCATGTTGAAATGCTAAGAAAGTATTTCCACAGGTTGTTTGTTAACTTAAATATGAACGGTTCGCTTAAGATTTTGCTCCGATTCTTTCTACAAAGAACAGGAGGAAGTCGAACATGAACAGGCAGCCAACGTTTGAATGACGAAATCATGACAAAGTGCATTGTTACTTTAAAAAAAGTTGCGTGGAAATTCTTCCCGCGCCGGTACCATAAGGAGAGAAATTGAATGCGAGTACTCCATGTTTTCAATTATGGAAATTAGGATCGGGACCTTTCGGACCGGATTCCGATTCGAATTCAGCTGTCTGGTATGGATTCTGATTCCAATTCGATTCATTTTTCTGGCAGTCTTTCGAATTACGATTCCAGTTCTGAATTCCCCAGTGATCGAATTTTAATCAGATTCGAATTCCGATACCGAATTGAATTACCACCCCTGCATCTAATACTACATCAACGGATGAGGGCCTAGACTATTTCTGTCACAAGCTGACCGACGAATGGCTGACAAGCGGAATACTAGGAGTTGTCTTCAGTTTAGTCCAAATGGGTACAGCAGTACTGGGAATCTTTGTAAGTTTTGACAACAATTACTTCAAATCAGAGCTGCACTAGAAAATTATTTACGGAGCGGCTTTCCTCACACAATTATTACAGATGATAGATTCCAGGTGGAGAATATGGGCTGTAATTAACGCCCTTCTGTTCCTCTGTATGATATTCACGTTTTCCTGGGCTGCAAAATTTGACGTGGATGACGAAATCGTGGATTTCATTCATCCTGCCAACACCTACAAGAAGGGGCAGGCATTCCTAGCGCTTCTCGGGTTGGACTTCATATTTCTGTTTTGTGCCACACTGTTCACCTTCATTTTCGGAAGAAAGAATAGTGGTGATTAGCACAGTAACCTAACAGATTTCTAGCGTATAGAGCAAGCAGTATTTTTATTGTATAAAGTCCAAGGGAATAGAGAATATTATACTTGATATTTTACAATAATAAGAATTTCAAATCGAAGGCAACAATAGTTCTGCCATGTTTTGTATTTAAAACAATTATTATTACTTGTCAAAATTTCTGCATTTTGATCGAATTACGAAACTGTTACGGAAACGGGATGCACTAAACTTAGTGTTACACAAACGATTCCCTATTAGGAACTTCTATTGGACAGACAGTGAAATCCACTGATTTCTTGATTTCACCTTTGGTTCAGTCTATAACGAAACTTTTGATATTTTACACAAATAGATGTGTTTTAACGCAAAAGGTAAGTTCGTGACCTAAGACTTTTGGACATCGGGAGAATGAATGTTTACTCTTCTCCTTTGCCTGCTATTACATTTTAAATCTTTGAGAAAAAGGTGTATTTATCGTTAGCAGTTCCGTATCATGCATCAAACATAAAAACATTTGTTTTTATTCTCTAAAGTTATTAAAAATACTTAATGGAGATACTAGATAATATTTTATACACTTACAATCCAAAATTATTACTTTTAGATTGCATTACAACTATCTCCAATCTTAGGAAACTTATAGGACCTCCTGCAGCGGTTCTTGTGAAATTCAAGAACTTTAGCTGAACATGAGCACTTGCATCAAGTGGTAAATTACCATGGATGATTATTTTTCGTATACTAACTTATTAAGCTCTCTTTACACTGTAACGGGCACATGAATGGCACGACAGCAGAATGACTGACTGTGGAATGCTTTATACTCAAAAGTTTGTAAATATTATAGTAATTTGGTAAAAATCTACAAACTTAGTAGTGCAACACCTTTTTTGTACAAATTTTTCTATCGACTAAACATAAAATATGAGAATAGTAGAAATGAAGACTTTGAGTACAATTTAGTTCGAGCTTGATCTGCGTGAATTAAAAATCTGGAACCCTGAGTACGTAAAATAATATTGTTTGTTATGAACTAAAAGACTACTATCAAACTTGTCATAGTTTGAATCTTGCCTATCTCATACAGCTTCATAACTATTGCTTATAAGGACCCTACTCTATTAGTAAAATAGGGAACTAAAAACCTCCTATAGCCCTGTTACTCCGCTGTGGGCTCACACGGTCCGCTATTTTCGTTGGCAGGAACTTCGGTAGCAGCTTCTTCATCCCCTCCGATATGGATAACTGGAAGGACCTCAAAAGGATCTACAACGAAATCCACTTCATCTCCTGTTGATTCTGTATCTTTGTCAATCTCAGCCACACACACGATCACTTTTTCACAGGCTTCTTTCTCCTTGGAAGGTTGCACTTCCGCATCTGCTGGTTCATCCTTCACAGTAACAGGAGGAAAATCGAAGACCATCTTTGGTTTTGGACAACGGCTACATTTATACGAAGGAGCTGTCAAGACGCCGTTACAGCGGTCGCAAAGGAGTTCAATCGACTCTTCATTACTGTTTGGCTTAGAGATGAACTGGATCGATTGGTGAAGTTTCATATGCAACTTCAACGTTTCCGGCGAAACAAGGCTTCTTGAGCATTGCGGGCAAGGATATTTCCCCCCCGCAGATTGGCTGGCCCCAACCTTATCCTTCATTGCACTCAGTCTAGTGCTGGTTCTTTCGCTTCTCGTTGTAGCAGGGCTGGCATTTGGCTTTTTGTTATTTTTCATGGACTGCAAAAATAGGAGGTCGAAAACATTTGTTTTTCCTTCCTGTCCAACTAGACCGACTCCAGGGTTCGAATTACAGGGCTCCGATTCAGCATGCAGTACAGGAGATTTCTGAGGTGCACCCGTATCATCTGCAATAGCCTCATTTGTCTTAACGATCATTGCATCCTCTCCTTCAATAGGTACTTCTGGGGAAACCTGTGGTTCATCCAGTGCAAGATTGCTTTGCTCTATTGTTTCAGCTGCAACTACGCTTGATTTTCTCCTACCTCCACGGCGTCTTGGATTAGTCTTTTTCTGAGTGTTTGCAGTTCCAGAAACTTCATTTTCGTTCACCTCTTTCTTGCATTTCATGATAGAGCGTCTCTTAGCCTTTGGTGCTTGTTCCGCCGTTGTCTTGGAATCGGTCCCATTATCTGCAAGGTTACTACAAAGCAGTGCACACGGCACGATCATGCAATGAATAGAATTCTTAAAATTTCTCTCATCTGTCAATGTAATATGGTCAAGTCGACTTGATTTCATTGATAACTTCAAACGCCGCATAAAGAACTAACCTCAAGTCAAATGTGACCTCCGGCTTCCGTTTCTTTCCACGATTTTTAAGGTTTTTCAGCAGCGCCCGAATTATTTCAGGATGAGCTTCATTTTTGTGATTTATAAGCAAATCAACATTATTGTAGGCACGAGTACATCTGTCACACATGAACCAAACGACGTACTTTCCAGAGTCCATTCTATCTAACCTGCTGCACAAAATCATAAGGGTTCGATAAATAATGATTGACACAACCAACTTTTTCTCAATTATTTCCAAAATATTGTAAATTAATCAACGAAACGATCAATAGTTAATTTGAAAACCACATTTACGTGAAAACGAAGTATCCAAGACTTACTATCAAGGCAAGCGATGACAAAAGAAGTACGGGCGGAAAAACAATTTTGTTCCAACTAAAACACTACAGTTTTCTTCACTCTAAATTCCAAAATAACAATTTCAAGGCTCTAACTCTCATATAAGTCCACAGGCAGAATTAAGGGTCTGGGAGAGGCCTTTGAGCTACTACCGAAGGGCTCGTGTTTCGTGGCTTGAATAAAGGGGCCACGTGAGTCCCGCCAACTATTTTCTTCCCTCCACTCTTTTAAAAGTGGCTCCTCGCGCCATTAGCTCCAGTCTCCAGTCAGTGCATGAGCCATAAAGTGTCAACTCACTTGTCGCCCATAAAACTTGCAAAATTTAATTAAATTATTGAAATGTGGTATTTCGTGTCCTATTCTGCCGTCAGAACACCTGAAGGACCAAAATTAGAGCAGCTTCAGCCACACGTTGCCAAGGGATCGACGCTGGCTGTGTTGCCGTGACAGCATGGTAGACATCGTGAAAGCAACGTTCCGATTCCTCGTAGAATCAGCAAAAATTCTCGCGAAATATTCGCAATGCTTCAGGAACAAAATGAGAAATAATACGTTTTGTAAGAGTCTGTAAGTATCTTTTAATCGTACAATAATAATAGTTCAGGGATTATTTCTCATGGAAAAGTACACATTATTTTAAAGTATGGTTTCCCAGCATGCTAAACTACACAGGGCTGGGCTTACTTGTACGTCTTTTCGTCAAAAGCAAAAGTATAAATAAAATATATGAATAAATAAGTAGCACGTTAAATTCTCGGAGAACGTAGGCTTAATGAACGGAGTGAGAGATGTCACCGATTATACGGATCATGTTCGTGATTGTCCGGCGCGCAAGAGGTACCAGTTTGGGCTAAACAATAGACTTGGTGTAAAAGCACCCTCGGACGGACAGACGGACGGAAATGAAGGGATCATTTCGAGCCATGGCATCAACCTCTGATAGTTTCCACAATGCTTTGATGATCCAAGCATCAGTATTTTGTTGCACCACTAGGATTCTTTAGGGCGCAATAAGGAGGCAGAATGTGGGCAGGTGAGATTGAGGATCAGTCCGCATTATCCAGAAGTGCTGTAAAATTATGTGCATTTTTGTACACCTTTAAGGATTTTTTGTGGAGCCAGAAGCGTGAGGCTCTTCATCCGTGGCTTTAACTTTTTCGAAACGTCTAATTTCCTCTTTTATGGCCAAAATAAGCGGGACAGCAGGGTCGGTCTGTTTGCTCGTAGTAGTTGTTCCAATTCTCTGGACTTGTTGTTGTTCCTCATTCCAGCCAACTGGAACATCTGGATAGATGGGATAGTGTGGGAATACTGGTTCAATAATCCGTTGTTGCTGTTGCTGTCTAGCTTCTTTGGATGTTGATGGCAGCTGTGAGCTAGTGATTGGAGTGGAGGTAATGTCACTTTCTTCTGTCTCATTCTCTTCTGTCCGCTCTAAAATCGTTGCACTTCTTCTGCCACGCTCTTTGGCAGTTGATGCTCGAGATTTTGCAGACTGACAGCGCCTTGGGGACTTGGCAGCATCCCATGCTGGTTTCGGTGGACCGAAAGAGGCTGACTTGGGACGATGGCATTTTAAGGATTCTTCTCGTGTAGTCTGTGATGTCCAAGGTCGGGATTTTTCACGTGTTTCAACTAAATGTGAGATGGACACACGAGCCGATTTGGATCTTCCACCATCTTCTTCAGGTGCGTCTTCTCTTTTCCCTTCAAGTAACAAAATAAACTTTTAAAACTGTTGCACTTAAGATCATAGGCACATGTAAACAGCAATAATCTTACCCATAATGTTAAATGCATCATCCAAGAATTGATGAAAGCGCTTACGCATCCTTCCCATGGGGTTCAATTCATCAGGTGAGGATGCAAACTCATGAACATACACAGTCTCTTCGGATTCCGTGGAAACCAGCGATTCGGTTGATAGCTGGCTAACACGTTTCCTTGGTTTCGCCTTAGGCCTCGGTCTCCTTGTTGGCGTTTGTACCTCTGCATCCTTAGTGGCTGGCTCTGCAAATGTGGACTGAACATGTTCCAAACTTTCTTCAATGTCTCGATCTTGCTCGAATACACTTTTAGTTTCTTGTTCTATTATAATTTCTGCTTCCTCTTCTGTAATCTCTCTCGCCGTTGTATCCTCCTTCTCCATACTTTCTCTCTGCTTCCTCTCACTCACATCTTTCCCACCGGCCCGCTGTTGTTGTTGCTGTTGGCTCTTCGGAATAGCCTTGACATCAAGTGAATATGGTGGAGCATATTTAGGCAGTAGTTTCCTTGCTTTTGCACTAATTGGCCTGGCTAAAGAGTCTTGATAAATATCTAAATTTCCAAAGGAAATCTTATCCATACTCCGTCCCAACGTTTCAGGTATTTGTTCATCCAAACTTGAGACTCGAACTCGTCCTGGGAAAGATGTAGATTTCACATCATCGTCCTTGGATACTGTCGATGATTCCCGTTTCACTGCACTTTCTCCTTCACTCCCAAAATGTTTCTCACTAGTTCTCTCGGAGATTTGATGATTATCCTCCTCTCCTGAAACCGCACTCCCTCGCCTTCTTCTTCTTCCACCATTTGCTTTGCTATCACCTTTACTTTTCTCAATTGACGTTGATCGTCGCTCACGTTGCTCTTCCTGCTTTCTAGCACCACTGGATTTTGTTGATGATGACTCTTTCGTTTTCGAAGTCTTTCCTTCAGGTTTTTCACCACTAATACTTTTTCCAGAACCTCTTTTTCCCCTTTCAGTGGCACGAGCCAAATCGGACCCACTTCCAACTGAGGACGGACTCAATTTCTCCCCGCCTTGGCTGGCCAGTAATGCATTCAATTCTGAGGCTAACGCTTCTTGACTTTCTCGTTGTCGACTTGGTTCGGACGAATATTTCTTTTGACGGAATTCCTGGACGGATTTGAAGCTTGTGCGGACGGACACTGTGCGTGATGCTGAGCGAGGGGGTAAATCATGAAGCGCTTCCGATCGTTCTATAGGGCTCTGTATACAGAAACGAAATGAAGCAAATTATCATTTAAATCGAACTACACTGCCCTACACTGTTCATCTACGCAGCTTTTTACCGGCTATTCATTAAAAAATAATGCAGCACAAGGAGATGGCATAAGCATGAAAGGACAGGATAGATACAAAAAGGTAAGAAGTATTAAAGTACGGCAAAAAAACATTTATGGATAAGCTGCAGCAACACCTCAGAACCAATCATCATCATTAAAATACATTACGAAATACTGCCACAAGGCTTTTACTGGGCCAAACCAAGCATCTATATGGAATATATTACTAAAAATATATTCCACAACTTACTCTACTCATATAATAGAGTTAACTATACTGTAATCAATAGTCTGCCAAAAGGAACGACGATAGAGCATAAGAAAACAATTAGTTAGTTACTCAAGGCTCAGGCAAAGACCAATCACCAGAAGAGGCATGAATAGAAATTTCTAATAAGTATTATTCGGGAAATGAGAAGATAATGTAATCATTACTGAGCATTCATTATGATAGTATACTGAGCGACAATGCAGACTAGACAAAATTATTATTTGTTTGTTTTGTTTTGTTTCAAAAAAATATTAGTTGTACCGGCGGGCCCAGAAAAGCCGGGTTGACGACGCCTTCTTCAATACCTGACTGTGGCCTTGCTGGATTTATTATTGTATCCCCCAAACGATTGTGCTTCCATTTCCAAACCATATAAATTATTATGACAATTAGTAGAACCATTAAAATTATTGTTGTCACGGCCACAATCAGCCATGGTGAGGTGGCTTCTTCCAATCTTGTGTCCTGATGAAGTGGACTTGCAACCAGAGCTGCTTGTATTGAATATGAATTAGTACAATTATTGCAACAATAAAAATAAATTCGTAACTAACTCATCACAATAATAATAATAAAACTTACCTTCAGCTTTATTAATAACTTCATAACCAATTTCATGTTCCATTTCCTGTCGAGAAACTAAATTTAAATCTTGAACGGCTGAAGAGGCCATGACGGGATTTCCTTCTGCAAAAACGACATAACTGATGACGACCTGAGGGGCGGAGGAATCCGCATGAGCTTCACTGATATTCATAATCGACACGGTCACGTTCATCGCCGTCGTGGCCAAAGTTCGGATTCTATTCGCCGTTAATGGATTACTTGAATAAAACCATTCTGAATCAATATCTTCCCTGTGCTCCAATAAATACTGCAGGTCATTATTCGAACGCTTTCTCCTACGACGTCTATTATTGTTATCCGGATTTTTCTTATTTTTCCCCTCCAATACACCCAACGAGTTGAGCAAATGCCTTTTAAATGCTGAGGCATAAACTCTGGCTAGATTCTTTTGCATTACACATTGGAATTCTGGATGTGTGTCCACAAGGGAACGATTGGCTTTAATTATTGTTTGTACCCAATATAACCGATCCACGTCGGGATGAACTTCCTCAGAAGTCGGAGTTATCGGAGTTGCCCCACCAGGCCCGCCGCCATTAGTCGATGGATGTAACCAAGCTGGGACACTAGCTGCTGGTGTTACGTAAACTGGTGTGGCAACGATTGGCGTTGTGTGTGGATGTCCTCCATAAGAGCCACTGCTGGGGGCTATACGTAACGAGGATAGTTCTTGAAATCGTCCTGATGGCGTAACAGACGAAATCATTAATGTTGGAGTATATTCCACAGGGTAGACTGTTGAGAGGACGGTTTTAAAAAGTGTTTTGGTCGTTGTAATTTGCACCACATCATGGCCCTCAGTGCCTCCTCCAGTCCCACCGCCATTATCTTCCCATGCCAAGCCGCCATCATCCTCTGAGGGTGCCGGTCCATCTCCTGATGCTGCCCATAAAAAGTCTTGCAAACTGGAATAATAATTCAAATTAAATACCCGTTTCAAATGTTTAGCTATTTGCGCTGAAATGGCTTAGAATGTCGTTCGTTTCTACTTGTAATTCCGTCGCAGTTTCTCGTTAGGCTCAGACGATGGCCAGTAGTGGGATCTTGAAACGTTGAATTCCTCATGTTCAGACGGGCTTATTCTCACATTCCATGTAGAATTCCCTGAAAATATTATAAGGTATAATTATTGATAAACGTACAAGTTATTTCACAAGTTATTACTTCAGTTCGAGTACACTCGCAAAGCCTTTGTTGCATGAAAAGCATGAAATCGCTGGTTGGCATGCGTCACTTGAAATAGCGGTGAAAACATGCCGTTCTGCATGTCGTCCGCATGAAAGGAAAAAGTTTACTTTCTAAATGCTTTCTTCCACTCAACACCCCACATATTAATTAAGAGTAAACAAACAAAAAGTTCCTTTCTCTGCGTGCCGAAGTAAAGCTTAACTAAGGCAGCATGCAGCCAAAGTTGAATGAAATGAGGTCACCAGCAAGTCCTACTAAAGTGGATGATCAAAACATATCGCATGGAAAGTAATTAATTGGACACTCCCTTTCAACCTAATATTCCTGTCATTGGAACGATGAATACTAAAAGTAGGTAAAAGTGTGTTCCATATGTCACTGTTTACACCTTCAAATCACACTAAATGTGTCAACTGTCATGTTATGTCACACTATGAAATGCTGCCAAATATCAGTGCTAAAAAACTGAAGCGAAAACCGCTCTATTAAATTACAATAAATTGCGATAAAAAATGTGACGAACAAAAAAGTTAGAGAATAGCTTTTCTTACCTTCAGTTCGAACGGTGAAAATGGTAAATAAAAACGTTGTAATTTGTAGGTACAAGGCCGTTGGAGCAATCATCATCTTTAACATTAATAAAACCCCGGCGGAAAAAGTGTTCCGGGAAGATTAGTAGTTACTGGCAATGTAGAAAATTTTTAATCCCTAGTTTAAGACACTAGTTTTTCGTAATGTATTCCCTTGCAGAGGAGGAGGCCAACTCGCCACAGGAGACTGCAGTAAGGTTGCAGTGTCATTCTAAATGAGACAGAAGAGCTATAATCTGTTTTCTAATTATACTGATGAACCTTGATTTTTACTCAGGACAACAATTATAGTATCACATATTCCACACGAAGAACAACAACAAAAACACTGGATTCGGAGGAGGATATATACAGTGAGAGATCTAAGACCGTATACTTCCTACTGCCGTGTTTGTGTCACGATAATCAATAACTGTCCAGGTTTCGACAGGAACACCGCCGCCACCACCGCGAACAACACATATCCCTTCTTCTTCTGCTTGATTTACCTGTGAAGCAGAAAAGGCACTTCTAGGAATGCATATGCGCGTATAATAGCTGGAAGTTTGCATGGATTTAGAATGGACGGTTTTTTCTCTATTATGATTATTATTTTGCCGTTGCTGGGTGATGTGTTAGCGGAACGACTACTGTTTCACACAACTATGCCTTTTCTAATGTTGAGAACCCAAGAAGAAGTTGCTTTACTTGTTATAGCTGCCGGAGTAGTATTGGAAACGGTGAGCTCGTGGATGGTTACCAAAACAGAGACTACTATGTTCCTCATATTTCATTCCGGCGGTCACTGCTCCACATGAATAATAATAGTGCGTGGAGCTCCACAAAGACTACCAGGGAGGAATCGATATATCACACAAACTTTGAGGATAAAATGTAGCAGAAGCTACGAATAGTGCTGAGAGGAGAAAAAACTGGTGCAAAAGTAATAATATAATGACATTTGCATTATACTTTTCCCTTCTATACATGTACCAATGGAAGTAGAGCTAAGTTGCTTCGTAACATACAGTAGTAGTAATATTATTATGTATAGGGGAGGTGGATAGGTGGTTCGCAGACAAAAAAAGTAAGCCAGCGGATATTACTTCCGGTCCTCTGTCCACCTTCATTGTACCTGTCCAACCGATTTGGCTTTGATAGGCATTATTGCTTTTTCTAGCTCTCCTGTTCATGTGAGCTGTGCTGTGTGTATGCATGCATTCCACGACACGAATAATGCGGAAGCATATAATATTCAGGCAGGATGTGGAAGGGAGATTTTTTATAATGGAATAATTTGCATTTACTACCAGCTTTTAAGTTCTAGTAATGTCATTAAGAAAGAGTTTAAGTGCGTATGTAATCAGAAGACCTTTAGGGCAGGAAATCGATCATGTTTTCACTGTTATCAAAGCAGTGTACTGATTGGGCCGGTACAAATTAAATGTCGTCCTCGTTGCCCTTGCAAATTAATGAATTGATGCATGCATACTACAGTTAATCCCAAGTGATTGGATGCATGCATGAAGAAACGGGTCAAATTACTGTTTCTCATTTCATTTTCAGCTTTCAGTCTACAAAAGCTACTTTCAGCTACGTGTAATTACGTGATAAACTGTCGTTCATTTATTTCTTTGAAGAAAAATGTCCTGCAGTGGACGGAGTGAGCAAAGTCATCATGATGCTCACTCCTCATCAGAATCATCCTCTTCTTCTTCCTCCTCTCGAATCTGAAGGAAAAGTGAGACTGTTGCGACAACTGCAACAATTTCCAAGGGGAGATGACACAGGAGCCACCATGGAAAGAAGCCATCTTCTCCCAACAGAGAAAATAAAATTGAGGCCATGACTGCAACTATGGTGCAGAATAGTACCGCAGCTGGGTGTCCGATTACAAGGCGTTTGTCTAACTGGCAGAATTGAAAGTGTCAATCAAAGCTATCTATAACCTGAAATCCATTTAAACTTGGGGTCTAATTGACAAAAATTAACAAGAACAACACGTTACCTTCTGGTTTCCTATGAGCAGTGAAACATGGCCGGCTATCATTATGGCACACATAAGTAACCAAGCCACCATGGAATGTCCTGGAAAATGATGAGAAAACTTAAGTGTTTACAATTCGGTAAAATTCTAATAATTTTCAAAGTCATTACGAAGTGCTTGAGGGCTGTTCATATTGAAGAAGCGCATGGGTCCAACATGCTGAATTGTCATTTGGTTATTCCGAATCTTTTCATGCTGGGCGCAATGAAGGCCATGCCTTCCATATTCAAAGTAGCCATATCCCAAACAGGATGCTTCCGCAGACATGACAAATGGTGTGCAGAAAATTACTGCAAGTAGATAGAGCACCTGCCAAACACATTAGAGTGATTGCGGAGAGTTGCTATGATTATAGATTATTGATTATACTATAATTTATAATACGAAAATTCGATATAATCTATAGTATCAGCATG
>JAQFYD010000429.1:0-19293 GCA_034694225.1 Bourletiella hortensis | reverse complement strand
AAATTTCAAAATTCGAACTACTTCTGAAGTTATTCAAGAAAAAAGTTGTGTCTATCATTCTGAATCACCCTGTACATGTTAACACACATATTCAACAACTTTATTCGCCAGAAATTTCTCCACAAAATGCCCGGTAGACTCCGTCTGGCAAATATCAGGCATTCCATTCAGCCATGTTCGTCGTAAAATTTGGATGCAAACATCGGCAGACAATTTTACGTTTCTCTCTGCTTATATTATTTGAGACATCTGTTGACATCGTGATGCGAGAACGTATATAGATTGGTTGCGTATGTAATAATGTATTCCATAACATAGCTTTAGCTATAAGTACTTTAAAGTACTTGAAGGTACGCTATTATTGGCTTTGATAAATGCAACTAATAAACAATGCCAACATTTTCATAATGTCAGGCAGCTACACACGCTTCCAGGTTAGTTAGGTATGAACGACCAACAAGAAGAGTTATCAGAAACAATACCCCTCGAAGGAGCCTGGCTCCACTTAGGCAAACTGCAATTAGGATCTGCACCCAACAATGAAGGTTAAGAAAGCCAACGCAGCTAATGTTCAGCCGGATAACCAGGGTTGCGTCACAATTTTGAACCGCGAGGGCCATAAAGCTTTGAAAATTTGAAACGACTTTGGCATGCATTAAATTTATCTCTGATCAAAATTATTTGTCTATTCAATAAAATTCCAGTTGTTCTACAGTCTGGGAGGGTGATTTAATGAAAGTGTGATGTTGAGGTGCGGATGATTCTAAACAAGCCGCCGCCACTGTTGGCTAATGGTCATCTCAAATTGTGACCCTCGGTTGTTCACAGATTTAAGGACACTGTCATGTATTCTGATTGCTGCAAAGAATACTGTTATTGCCTACGTCCTGTACATAACGGGTACACAATGTCATCAGTTTGACATAATCTAATTGATCCTGGCTTTCGCCTTCAGTTTTCAATGAATAATAAGTGCCCACTTTAAAGATAAGCTTGAAAACTGAAGCTCGTAGTACATATTATTGCTCTTATTTATTGTTATTTAATGTGTAATTTGTTGAAATAGTGCTGAAGCAGATCATGTGCAAAAACTTCTAGAAAATAATTATAGTTAAACTTTTAAGGGCAATTGAGATACTGCTAACTCCGGCGCGTTGTTAAGCACCTTTTTCAGCCACAATCAAACTAGTGAGTTTATCATATTAAATTGTCAAGAAGTCTCGCATTCGCCGTCCGGCTGTGTAAAGTTGAACTTCCTCTAACACCTGGTCCCTCCTAATAAACAGTCAATCCTGATCAAAATGGCCGTTTGGACAGTTTACCTCCTTACAGCCGTGCTTGCTCTCATCATCTTCGCTATCTTCAAGAAACGAGAGAAAGGCAATCTTCCTAAAGGTCGGACCGATTAGCCAAAAATACGCTTATTTTCCTGGTCCACCCAGGGGCTTGAATAATTAATTTATTGCGTTTTCGGTACACAGGACCCTGGGCTTGGCCTATCGTTGGAAATGATCCTGACATGCGACCCGTTGTTCATGTAGCCTTGGCAAAATGGGCTAAAAAATATGGAGACATCTATACAGTTCAATTCGGACGGCATAAGTAATCAGCTATATAGCTGTAATCACATCCTTCAAGGTATCTGTGAAGCTGATGATTAAATTGTTACCGCAGAACCATTGTGTTGTCCAACCCACAGCTGGCACGAGATGCATTCAACGAGCCCGCATTTGCAGGGAAAATAAGTGATGAGCCGTGGACGACACTGGCAGGCGGTCCGCATGGTTAGCTGCATGGATGAAACTTCTTTTATTTATTAACAGTAGAGAGCATGTAGTATAATAAGAGCCCAGCATGTATTTCGTTCAGGTGTGATCAGCTCAGAGGGCGCAGTATGGACGGAACAGCGCCGATTCACTTTGAGGCACTTGAGAGATTTCGGTTTTGGGAAAAATGCTGGTGAGGAGCTTATCACGAATGAGATGAAAGAATTCATTCAAGGTTTGGAAGGCAGAGTTGGGCAGCCGCTGTCACTAAATAAAAGTTTTTCCGTCGCTGCTTTAAATACTCTTTGGATGATACTGGCAGGAGTTCGGTATGAACAGGATGATCCCAGATTGTGGGCAATTATTAAGGAAAATGATGCGTAAGCGGCTTTGCAGCGAAATTCGTTTAAATATTAATAATTATAATACTTTCATGGGTAGATGTCATATCAGCAATCGTTTTCTGCTGTACCAGGTTTTTGCAGAAGCTTGTCCAGAATCCCCTCTTCATGACGTATCCTGAGATTCCAAAGCTTGCTCCAGAGTGGTCTGGATGGAACGACATTGTGAGAACATTGGGAAAGATTAGAAAGATCGTGACTGAACATGTGGACAGACATCGGGAGGAATTCAGGTCGGAGGACAATCCACGGGATTTTATTGATGCGTATCTGAAAAAGATTGAGTCCACAACTGACCCTTCGTCCAGTTTCTATAAGGATGCCGGAAGTAAGCACTTATTTAATGAGTTCAAATTATGAGTTAAATAGTATTCATGTATCGCTCCAGTTCATAATTATTATGACTCTGAAACGCAGTGCGTTCTCTGCTGGCAATCGTGGGAGACATGTTCCAAGCTGGTGCGGACACAACCTCAAATACTCTATCATGGCTTATACTTCACCTCGTCAAGTTCCCTCACGTTCAACAAAAAGTACAGGCCGAACTTGATGAGGTCGTTGGGAAAGGCAGAAGTCCCACTCTGGCAGATCGGCCACAGTAAAGTTCACTACTTACATTATAAAATAATTTAGGCCGTCTTTATCTTGTAAATATGAACTAATATAATTTCCATGTACACAGAATGCCATACACCGAGGCTGTGATTGCAGAATCCATGCGAATTTCCTCAATCCTCCCATTCGGTCTCTTTCATAGAGCCATGGAAGATGTCAAGTTCCATGGCTACGACATCCCTAAGGGTACTTTGGTCTTAGTAAACATGCATTACATTCATTATGATCCAAGGAACTGGGACAAGCCTGAAGAATTCATTCCGGAAAGGTTTTTGAGTGCTGATGGCAAAACGATAAAGAAACATGAAGCTTTCATGCCATTTTCAATTGGAAAACGTGTATGTCTTGGAGAGACGTTGGCCAGAGACTCGGTCTTTTTGTACTTTACAAATCTCTTCCACCGTTTTAATATTCGTTTGGCCGAAGGTAGTGAGAATGTTACGTTGGAGCCTGTCATGTCCCTTTTGTTGGGGCCTCAGGATTTCAAAGTATTATTAAAGGAACGGTTGTAAAGCGTTGAAAAAAAATCCAATGGTCCGAATTCGATTTATTGACTAGAAAACCGATTAGTGGGAAAATCTTATTGTCACAGAATTAACTCAGGAAATGAAATTAATAAATGAATTAATTATAACAGCCACGCTCATCCGGCTGTCCCGTAAGTCCAAAAGCCCTGTAGACGTTCTGGTAAATGTGGAACCTCTTCTTAGACTTATCAACATTCCGTCCAGTACATTCTAGGGCACCATTTATGGCTCTTGTGGAGAAACCAAACTTGCCGGCCTTAACTTCCGGGCCATAGATACCCTTACGAACACGTTCCTTCCAGAACCAGAAAGCCGTATCCCAAGCATATTGCTCATTCCTGGCTACTAAATCAGGATCATTTAGCAAAGTATCTCCCAGGCCAAGGGCTCTACCGGCATCCCTATAATTGTAGCACCACGTGAGCTGGATGTAACCCCGGCCATAGTAGTGTTTTCCATGTTTTTCACATCCTGCATTATGATAGTGACCAGGACATTTAGAATGCTGGCAGGCATATTCTTCTTTTGCTTTCAAGCCATCAGATTCATGTAGGAACTGAGCCAGTGCCATGGCGGCCTCTTTCTTGGTACCGATTCCACCCTTGGACAGACCATTAATGAAGCCTTGGTATTGGTCCTGGCGTGGAGTCGGGTAGTGGTTTGATGTTACGGCGCGGTTGAACTCAGCCTGACTCACTGGACCAATGATAAAATGCAAGTGAAAATTTGCGTTTATTCAGAATCCAAGTTAAATATTACCAGGGTAACTTACCAAGCCCTCCTGACCTGGCACCACCATGGCTTCTAGGATGTGTTTTTCCCGTACTTCCACCCTTGCGTTTGCATACACCACTGGCCCAATTAGAATTCCCACGCCAGCAATGACCTGAGCAGCAGTGTCGATCCGTATTGCATTCATTGCTACCATCAGGTAAACATTTCCGGGAAGCTCCATTTCCAGGCTTGCACACACCTGTAGCCCAATTTGAATTCCCTTTTGCACAATTTCCAGAGCAACAATCCTGATGTCTTCGACACTGATTGTTGTAGTCTTGCATACAACCTTCAACTTGCCTGCATAACTGGAACAGGGCGAAACTAAGCAAAATTGCTATGAACTTCATGTTGTTGAAGCTCTTAACTATGGGTATAGTAGACAAATGGAAATGACCTCTCACTGCTGCGCGATGGTCCGAATTTATGCAAATGTGAGTAGGAAGTAAGAAAACAGCCACATCCTGTCTATTTCGAAATACTTCCATGTTCCTTAGGAAACTTTTGCATGCGGATGCTAGAACTTGACTTTAAGAAGGAAATGATGTTACAACAAATCAGTAATACGCAAACATTTGCGTCAACAGTTACGATTACGATGCTCTTTGTTGACCAAACTGACCAACAAATTATCCGCTATTCTGTTCGCAGCTCTAGCCACAGTGACGCATTTTGTAGCCATACGTCTCATCCGCCGCATTTTAGTTTTTCGATGTCACATAAACTTGATCTTACAAGCCTGCTCTCGTAATGAACAAACACTCACGCCTTTGCTTTGTTTATTGCTAAAGCTGGATTTTTGGTCGCACTTTTCATGGTCTTTACGCCGTGCTGAGACAATGAACAACATACAATGCCATAATGCGGTTGAGTGGCAGCCGTAGCAGAAATTTTGTCTCCACGATATAAAACTAAACGCAGCATAGGCAAATACAACACGTCCAACTCTGGAATATCCACGTAACTTTGGCCTTGCGGACCAATCCAAATTCCTGGTTTGTCTGCACTCTGCACTGAGTCTGTAGGTACATACCACTTGACTACATCTTGGCTCAGAATCCATTATTGATCCCCACTTTCTCCCTTTGGAGGATAAGATTCAACATAGGGTTCTAACAACTTGCTCCACCAGCCGCCTCCATCCGAAAAGGGAAGTTTGATAACTTTCATACTTAGCAGACACGCCATATTCTGCAAACGGCAATACCAAAGGCCAGTCTCTTCCGGAGCGTATGGCGAACATGCAGTTTTTTCCAAACCGTTTGTCTGAGCTTGAAGAATTGGTCGGGCAATATTTGCTGCGGGACAGGATTTAAATGCCTTGTAGTGCGAACTGTAATCGGCTGAGCTACACGTGACAGCTACGCTCGAACGAATTTGCAGTTGCTTCCGCTTGTGATCTATGACCACAGGGTAGTTTTTTAGACTGTTGAAACAGTCAGCAGAAGACATTTTGTCACATAACCTAATACGAAGACTGTTGGAAGGATAATTCGAGTGAGTCGGAAAAAATGATTTTTTCAGTCTGAGACTGATTTCTGACTTGATAAAGCATGTGCACATTTTTAGCTCAGCTGATGGGTGCTGGGTATTTACAATGACTAGGTTGATGCTACTTTCAGGCTATCCCTTGTCTGCTCACGTAGAGAAAAAAACTAAGCACAGGGTCAACTTGGATGTCAGACTCATCCTCTATATGGCGTATACGATTTTAGAATGTAAACTAGTTGTTAATTGATCTGTTTCACATGTGCTTGAAGCTAGGGTGTGTACATACGATCACATTTTCCTATTCGAGCTAGGATAGTTAGAACATGATGTCAGTACTACACTCAAACTTCGATAAGACGAACACTCGAATAACGTACACTCCGACATAACGTACAGATTTTTGGGCCCGTTGGTAGCGCATGTAGTGTAAAATACATGGGGTATAACGTACCTCCGCAATAACGTACCAAATTTTCCGGTCCCTTGACGATCCGTTATATCGAAGTTTCAGTGTAGTTCATAAAGTCCACTATGTGATCAAATGCAGGGTCTTGTCATCCACAAATATTTCTTGTCCATCTTTTCGCCAAGTCAATGCATGAAGTTGTAGCGAGTCAGCGATTTCTTGTTCATTTTGACGAATAGACGCCTCTGGATGTTTGTAGTTTGCACGCTGTAACGTGATTTAGTTCATATCCTAAATGCAGACGTCGGTAGCATGACAGCGTATACAGCCACCATAAAACACAAATCCTCTTTTATGAACAACTTTGCTCAACCGCAAGCCTATTTTTAGCTTCCCCTTTGTTGCACCCCTCGATCGTCCCTTTGTTGGATTAGAAACGCTCTTGTCTGTCACGAGGCGGGCTGAAGTAGCTCACACTGAAACATGCAGGCACGGTCATTTGTGCTTTGTGCGTCAACTGTGAACCTTCAGTGGAACAAAATTTCCTTCTTCTTCAGCAGAGACAATTTCTGAGAAGCCCATTATTAGAAAAAATTTATAGAATCATAGAATTCAATTGACTGTGAGATAGACACGATGGAGTTAGATCCCAAGACTGAAGCTGGAAAACGTCTTAACACAATCCTAAATGACTGGATACAGATGAAACCTCAGGATGCAGTAGACACGCTCAAGAGAGTCTTCCTTATGTATTCACCCAAGATAATTAACGAGGATTCGTTTATTGTAGCCTTGTATGGACAACACGCTGTTGATGAGCCGCCTTTGGATTTGGTAGGTTCTTAACATATAGCTAATTAGTGCTAGCCAGTTTCATTTTAATGGTTCGATACGATAAAGTCACCTTGAAAATCTGTTAACAGAGGAAGGAGCTGACGACATGTCTGCTCAGAGTCCAGCATGCCATTGCGGCGGCTATTTGCAAGAGGCGTTTCAAGGAGCTCGTTGTGGCGTTGGAGTGGAGCGAAAATGATGAAGTCTTGACCGAAATTTTGAGATGGGCCGGGGAAACACCCAAGAAAGACATCACGGTAGGGCCTGCTGTGGTTACCTTGCAAGATTGTGTGAGATTAATTAATAATTGCTCAAACTAGTGAATACATTTGGTTTGTTGTCACAGGAAGCCATGAAAGTTCTCTCAATCGATTTGGCTCCAGTCCGAGTAGTGAGAACAATAAGTTCCTTGTTCTCGCCGGGATCTGTGGGATTGTATAAACCAAGAGAACGGGAAATAGTTATGCAGGGAGGCAAAACTATATCCGGGATATTAAATTACGAGAAGAAAGTTATAGTCATTTGTGAATGGTTCGTTGAAATTTACAGCAGTACGGACCTTCAGCGAGAAACGGTGCTGCCATACTACAAGGGAAAAACTAGAATTACATGCTTGCAGTGTACACCCACCGAAATTATTGCCAGCTATGATGACGGAAAAATTTGTGTTTGGAACATTGAAAGCGGCATTTTGGTTCAGGAGGTTTCTGTAAGGAATGAAAGCAATACACGTGATAGTGTGAGGTGCATGAGACTGAAAAAACCGAAATTGGTGGTGGTCACAGATAGTGGAATGGTAATGATTTGGCAGTATGTCAACACTTCCCTTAAGATTCTTGGAAGTTGGAAGATCGGCTTACGCTCTGTGATTCAACTAGATTTTGATGAAAATTATGTTGTCCTCCTTGGACACCCCGCTTCCTCAGTGAACGTGTACCATTGGAACGGAGCATTTGCACGTACTATTTCCATCCCTGGTCACACATGCAACATGGCTTATTACAACGGCCATGTGATCACTGGAGGTACCGAAAAATCTCTTCGAGTTTGGGATGCTAAAACTGGAAAATGTTTGAAGGAGCTTGGAAGGCACACGGCGGAAATAGAATATTTGTACGCATGCAACGATTGCATTGTAAGCGGGGACGCCAATGGTGGGATAATTATTTGGAACATTGAGTCAGCACTTACAGACAGGCACAGTGCGTCAATATGCGTTAGAGATTCTAACGGTGCTTCACCTAAAGTCGATATGAGATCACTTCGCCTGGGACGATACTTCTTGGCAGTGCGTGATATGCCATATCCTTCCAACAGACTCACAGTAATCGATCAATCTCCCTGACACAAGGTTCAGTGAGTGACGGACACAAGGCAAAAACCCCAAAATGCTCTCTCATTTACTTTGTAGTCGTTTCATG
This sequence comes from Bourletiella hortensis, assembly GCA_034694225.1. NCBI lineage: Eukaryota > Metazoa > Arthropoda > Collembola > Symphypleona > Bourletiellidae > Bourletiella > Bourletiella hortensis. The sequence goes on along the minus strand of JAQFYD010000429.1, from coordinate 11,058 downwards.
TTTACGATGTTCCAGGCAGTAAGGCAGTTTACTACTATCTTGTTTTGTGTTTGTTATATAATTTGTGAAGATATTTTTGCATACATTGATTTCTTAAAATAGAGCTCATGACTTTGTAATGCTGCACGATACACAGTAATTAAAGTTTTGCTTAAAACTCATTTGCAAACTTAATTTTGAAGACAAATGTATAAATGAATAGCTCAACAGAGTTTAGCACTGGCCATTATGTCACCCTAGAGTTCATTATTGTTCACGTGCCATCACTTCTCTGTCAATGAGACTATGTGTAGTGGGAATGAGGATAGACAGTCCGAAAATAGTCTGCTCCTGTGAAACTGACGGAATTACATCCTGAACAACGTTGGGATAGTCTTGGAACATGTTATCTTTAGTTTCGCTCATATTTGCTGTAATACTGACGCCGGAAGCCCAGGCATTCGTATCACTTGGACGTAAGTATCAAACTTTTCTCTACTGGGAACATTGTGCAACCATCAAAAACTTTTTTAATATTTCCAGCTTCCATCAAAGACTTGACGACGTCTTCCACAAAAGATGGGACCCCGAACACAATTTACCTGGAAAACTACGCCCCGTCGGTTACAGTCATTGTGCCACTGCTAAATGGAAAAATTTCGGTTTACGAAAGACAAGCTCTAAGGGCGTTTCATGACTTTTCAAGCGGGTCATTCAGTGTTAAAGCTCCGGAAAACCACTATGTCGTAGCAATTGTTCAAGTTTTACGCTTATCAAAAGTAATGGGGAATCCAGAAGATTGTCTTGACTATTTGCAGGTAAACTTTCATTCAACCGCAGGCCATTACTCTGAATTTCTTGGCACGGGCAAGCACCTACCTGAACCCTATATTCTTTGCAGTTTTCAGAAGTTACGAGAAATAATGAAACCAGAAGTAGTCCTCTAATTTGTGGGGTTGTTGAAGGCCAAGACCTAGATCTCAAACCTGCTGGGCTTAACGGGCCAAGAACATTCGTTGCTTCAAGTGGGGAAGTGAACGTAATGTTTTTTGCACTTGCCGACAAGATCTATCATGAGGATGAACTTGGACAATGGAGAGCAGGAATGACAGTAGAAATCTCATTCACGGCAGTTCCAAAGTCCGATCTGATCAACCTAGTTGGACTTTTATTAATTACCCACATGGGGCTGTGCCAATTTATGAATTATGACGCGAGGCAAAACGACACCTGGATCTATTGTCCCAACCCAGACATTCCTGACTGTGTTCATATGAGTCTGTTCTGCGACAGGGATATGCAGTGCGTTACTGATGACTCCATGGAATCTATATACGGGTTAGACAAAGCACAGTGCAATGAAGCCAAGTACTACAGCAGCAGTAACCTCACAGATAGACAGAAAACTTTGTGGAAATTGTGGGACACAGAAATTAAAATAAAGGACTTGTCGTGGTCGTTAAAGCTGGAACTTACGCAACTAATTGTGATTGCGGCGGGTGCAGTTTTAACTGGGATCTTTGTTGCAGTCTTTTTCTGGCGACTTTTTCATTGCCTGGAAGCTAAAAATAGATGGAGGTTGAATAATAATAACGCACAGAAGGAGCAAGGACTGGATAAAGTTGTGAGAAAACAGCCTGAGTCGGCTTGAGGTGAAACAATATTAATAATCATAATTGTAAATGAGCTCTCAGCATACGTAATAGCAGCTATATTTAACTCAGTCACCACGACATGGAGGAATTTCCATTCACAAAAGTAATTACGAGCTGCTTTTAAGTGGAATTTGCAATCGGCAGGTTCTCGTGCACGGTCGCTTAGGAATTTTACGATCGCTTAAAATGTACTGAAACCCTGTGAAATAAATGACGGTTGAAACAACAGAATCAGGCAAACTTTGTATAATTAAAAACCTTCGAACATTGTGAAATATTACGCACGTGCATTGTCGCACTGAATCGACCAGAATACTAAGAATATCAACTTCAGAGCGTCGCGGTATGGAAACCTATGGTTACGCTGCTACGTTGTTGAGCGGAGCACGTGTGGATTCTCACTTGGGAATGCCCATCCATTAGAAACAAGCTGTAAGTGCTTTTATCCTATACCTACACAAAAAGTACTTAAGAAATACGCTATGATTCCCCAGAGAATCCTAAGTAGTGGACGGACTTGATTGGTTAAACTCGAGCTTTTATTTCTGACCCAAATACAGCAACCCATCGTATTAGTCAAAGCTTTGGCATAAATATGGATTCGGAGCGGCTATAAGCAAAGACTTGATTCAGAGATGCGCGAAGTCATTTATTAGGCATGATGATGATTGTGGGAGATATAGTAGCAAAGTGTCCTACTGCGTTACGGTCTGCTACAGAGGAATACCGTTGCATCATACGTATGATTTCGCAAACGAGTTCAAAACATTCTGTTTGATACGGCACGTAGAGGGCGGAAACAGATGTAAAAAAAGGTCAAAGTTTTCACAGGAAGAATCTGATGTAAAACTACCTGGAACTTATACGGTTGATTAATTGCACAAACGTTCCACCTAGATGGCTCAGTTGCTTGCTTTGTTGTTAGAAACGTAGAAAGATCAATCAAACAAGTTGTTTGAATTTCTGCAGCTTCTTTCAATTTCATATCGAACTATCAGCAGAACAATGATTAAGTTCTTCGGAAGGAAGAAACTGGAAATAAGAGCCTGCACGCGATAGTATACATATTAGTTTATTTTTGCCAATGAGGTCGAACGGTCGAATTTCTTTGATTTTCTTTAACTGACGAATAGACCGGAAAATACTTTGTGCATATTTTAGATGGCCATCTGTCGTTACACATGTGATAATTTCATGCTTGGAGAAGCGATAAAGCTTTGGAAGTTCTGTTTGTGGATGCATCTGCTTTTCATTTCTTCCGAGTCGCGAATCATGTTGGATGTCTGGTTGTCCAGGAAGGAAAGAGTTCAGTGGAGATAAAATGAGCAATTACTTAACCGTGTAAAAATATGAGAGTGGCAGTTTTAACTGTACGTGGGCAGAATTCAATTATTTATGGTTGTTGTTTCAGGTGGGGAAAAGCACTCTGAGACTTTCATCGGGGACTGCATGTCCATGAAAAAGAGTTTCAAGTGACGGGTCTTTCATCTAGGGCTGCAAGCCCTTGAGACACTTCTGAGTATTCCACGTAATGACATGATCGCATTCCGTGACACGAGTTCCATGGAAATTTTGGCATCAATTTGAAACATTTATTCCCTCTTTTTGTGATAAAAGTTGAATAAAACATCTTGACAAGAGACATGAAAATAGCATCAAGAAAATCTGATATTCTTTGTACTTTGGAACTCAATTCTGAAATTTTGGTTAATGGTGCAAGGTTAGGTACATGTCAGGCTTATTTTCCATCATTGCCTCAAGGTAGCAACAGAGCTCAGTGAAGTTTGGCCGATCCGCCGGAGCTGTCCTCCAGCATTTCCTCATAAGCGCATACCTGTAATAATGAACTGAAATCAGCTGCCCAAAGCTATAACTGAACAAAATTCACGGAAGTTGGGAAGGCTTACAGTTCATCTGAGCAATTATCCGGTCTCTCCATGCGGTATCCAGATTTGAGCACATTGAATAACTCTTGATTCTCCAAAGCCGGGTATGGGATTGCCCCAAGGGTAACTAATTCCCACAAGACGATCCCGTACGACCATCTACAAAAGATCACGTACAATGCGGATAACAATTTCCGCGAAAAGCTAAACATGTTATAATGCTGAGCTTATTACACATCAGACTTGGACGTGAATATACGTGAGGTTATGGACTCCAGGGCCATCCATTTGAACGGAAGTTTCCCAGCCGTTTTCTGCCTGTAGACATTCCATGTGTAAATGTCTCTACTGAGGCCAAAATCCGAAATTTTCACATGTTTACGATCCCCCATGACGAGAATATTGCGGCAGGCAAGATCACGATGGATGATGTGGTTCCGCTCCAAGTAAGCCTTCATAAATAGACATGCAAAACATGACTTTAAATTTGGTTTCATGAGCTCGAACTAAGCCACAAAGTTTCATGGACTTACCATTCCCAAGGCTATTTGGCGTGCATAAGACAGAACATCTTCTTCAGTAACACAATCACAACAGTCTTTATCACCTATTGAAGCTCGTTTCCGTTTTTCAGACGGAGCATCCAGCTCAGCTTAATATAAAAATCCATTTCCAAGTTTAGCTTTGAACTGGATCAACATGCCCTGAATGCATGATTCAGCATTCCCTTCAACTTTACCTTCGGACAGCTCCGTACTGCAAATGGATTGCTCATTTTGGTGTTGTACATCCGTGTAGCACACATCCCCAGTATCAGATTCACTCATCCAACTACGTCTATCTGTACGCCGCAAGTTGCCAGGTCTATCCACAGTTGCAGTGTACATGGGATTTATACACCAATTCCTGTCCGTGTTGCTACTACCGACAATGTTCAGCAGCGGCATGAATTTTTCACGGAACTGCAAACACCAATCCATTACCCCAAAGACTAGGTATAAAATTCATGGTCTCAGTTATGAATAAATACTACTAAACAGTGACATACCTTCCGTAAGAAAGTGAGCAAGTCACCGCCTGGGCAATACTCCATTACTAAACACATCGACTTTGCGGTGTTGCACACTCCCAAAAGTGTGACAATTTGTGGGTGACTCCCCAGGCTTTGCATTGTCATCAGTTCCTTCATTAAGTCCGTCCTGTCAGCTGCTGTCGCAGCAACTGAAACCACAATAAGTAACATTTTGCAGGCTATTACAGAGCTAGTGTTCCTTAATGCAAGCATATGTATCCCCGTTGTTACCTTTGAGCATCTTTACAGCTACAGTCTCAATTTCTTCGTCATTCACGAGTGATGTGGTCTCTACTGATGCCCTATTGGGGACGGCAGTTTCCGATTTCAGGTGTCTATTTAGCAGCTCAATATATTTTTTCCGCCCTAACTTTGCCTTCTTCACGATCCCAAAGGCCCCCTGTCCAATCACATCTCCAATGGTCAGGTCTTCCAAGCCTATGTCCCATTTGTCCCTGGGAAAATGCTCCTCCAGTACTTTCCACGTGCTATTGTACTCCTCAGTTAATGAAACTATGGACCATTGATCGCTGAAGGCATCCCGCTGGTCTATGGACTGGAAATATTACCGAGAACAATCGCATTTAAATCAACAAAGCTTCTCCTTTTCTTCTCATTAAGTAGAACAAAAAGATGATAATGATGTTTACTTTGAAGTATGAGTCTCTCGCTGCCTTAATTTTCCGCTTCCTCGTAATGATTCTCACGAACTGGCACGTTACAAGGCTAATCAAGGCGAGCAAAAGGATACCCGAGGAATACATCCACCACGTTATTGTCAAAGCTCCTAAAGTTTCATCTGAAAGTTAATTAATAGTTTCTCCGTCGTTCATATATGTTCTTACGAAATTGCGCATACAAAGACCCATTCGGAAAATCATTAAGATTAATTACCCCGAGGGAGTTTTATTGTTAAGGTGGCAGGTGGCGAGGATCCTTTGGATGACAGTGCAGCAACTAGAACAGTGTATTCAACATTCTCTCGTATATTATCCACTTTAACTTCCGTCATATTCTGTAACAAGTGCAAGAAAGAACATTTAGAGAAGAGGAGATGAGTAGTATAATAAAATATGAAATTATTTTGCCCAAGTTGTAGCAATAATGCATCAGCTCGTTACCCCTGGCAAGTTGATTCTCAAGGGAGCAAGAAGATGAGGATCTGTGAAGTCTGTGAGACTACTGTTTACGTTCCAATTAAACGCCCTGATGGCCACAACATACTGGCTAACCAGATTCGTCCCGTTTGTATGACTTGGAGGTTCCCATCTTATATGGATTTTATACTGCGATAACGACCCTGTAGTTGAGCCGGAAGAAGTAGGACTTCCTGGTGCATCAGCTGACAAAGTGTTTAACTTTGTAACTTGATAAGTGAAGGACAAGGTTCGGGGTGGAGGTGGGGCTGTTACAACATAAAATTGACACAGAAATTTCACTAAAACACTAAAGTGCAGATCACGCCTGCCTGCCGTGCATTCGCCACCACAGATCAAAGAGACTGATAGAATTTTACATAATAATTCATAATTAACTTCTCACCGCATTTATCAAAGCGAAAGTGATGAACTTCTAAGCACGCTGGAGTATTGAAACTTAGACCAGCATGTGTGCTTTCATCCTCGTCCCAATCAGCACTACGGGAGGTGATTCGAACCTCGTATGCAGAGTCGAATTTCAAATCCATGAACCAAAATTTATGAACTCCTAAGGGCTCCTAAAGAAAATTGTTTAGAATGAAATTAATCTTCCACATACTTGATCAAGTTTCAACGAAGTCCTATACAAAATATTGCTAACGGTTTCCTAGGAAATTCACAAAGCAACGACATTCTTGCTCGCTTTCAGTAGTGCTTCCTCCTTTATACTAAGTTCTGGAGCTTAAGAGACCAAGAAAATTCATAGAATTTGCCAAAACAAAAGAGATTCTGCCTGGTTGGATTAAAAAAGTTTTCTAAATTGATTACGACCACGAGTGTTAAAGAATGTCACATACGCCTTTGATCCGCACAACCCGTCCAGCTTCTTCCTCATTCCGGCTTTCTAACACAAGTTTATAAAAGCATGCCCGTTCTACAGGAAGTCAAAGATAAAAGCCTCTTTATGGAATTCTCACATTCTTTCTGTCCATAGAGGTTCTTTTATTACCTTCAGGTGGATCCCAACCAAGCAGAACATCCACTGTCCCATCTTTCGCCTTTGTTTCAATAACATAAACTTTCTTTGGTTGTCCAGGTTCCAAATAGCCTAGAAAACATTAAAACGTCATTTTACATTGCGTGCCTGAAGGCTCAAAATTACAGGGTACTACTTAGTATTTTGAGCGCTGTCGGCTTTAATTACCATTCATTGTAGTAAATGGACCGACAGTGTCAGTCGCCATCACACCATCTATTCCGACAGCTGTCACACGCCATTCGTATGTGTTTTGACGGTAGTCTACTTGGAGTAAATCGAAACCGTATGGAGTCTATAGCAGAAAATTGGCAATACTATTATCAGTCAGTTTAACGACAATAATTTACTATGTTGAACAACTCATACATGATGAGCAGCAGTAATTTCAGCTCACACGCAACTGATTTGCGAAAAACTCCCACATGGGCGATCAGGAGACCGACCGTCGCAAACCGAAATGTCTGCTCGCAAAAGTTGTTGTTTTTGCGTGATAAAAAATGCGTAAAGAATTTGTAATTACCTTTCCTAAAGTTTTCCATGCCGTCCACCGCCGCTTCTCTCCATTTTTCGGACCAGCTTGAGTATTATTATTTTTGTTAAACGAATTTGAAACGAGTTCCCTTTGTTCAATAATAAATACGACAGGTACATTCCCAGGCTGAGACCGCCGTGTCTCATTCTTGTCACTTTTATCTCCCCAGTAGTCGTGGGAAATGTTTATCTTTTGCTTGCCTACGCTACCTTCCAGTAATATTACTGATTTGAGATAAATAAAATGTGGAAAGTTATTGAATTTTCTTGGACGGACTTCAGTTGTTCCAGCCTTGTTTTGTGGTTCGAATTGGGTCACACCCTCGCAGAAAACTGATGATTGTAAAACGAAAACGTACGCAGAATTTGAACCTAACGTCTCAGTTTCACTTGTTGCTTCATCATCGTCTACTCCAATTTTCTCAGATTTTCCAGTTCTGTTTGTTCCCTCGTTACTGTCCTCATTATGAACATCACAATTTGTGCCTAATTTGCATACTTTCTTACTACTACGACCGTTATCGTTACGAGCTCGATTAATTGCACCACTACCAGTCTCGCCTTCTGTATTTGATTTATGTGGTCGTAAAGCAGTCTGATTAACGTTGGATTGAATTCGCATGCATCGATCCATGCATGATGATGAAGAAGGTAAGGATGAATTATTAACCTGAAAGGAAAAATTTGCGATGATATAGCCAAAGGCAATGGCATTTGATGAGGAGGCCAATTATTATGAGTGGGATAATACAAGAGAAGAAAACGGGTTGTGTAGTGGGACTTACGGAGCAAAGCTTGTGACAGCCCTGGAACGGTTCGTTAACCACTCTGGAGAATACTCCTCTCGTGCTTTGTGAACACTGCGTGGACAAGACAGTAAAAAGGTATAGTCACGGTGATTGATGATGCCACAAATAAATGTATGTGCCTCCATCGATTTTCAATATCTACATATAAAGCCATTAAAGTACGCTGTTAGAAAACACACGTTATCATACCTGTTCACATTCTGAATATTTTCTCGAGTTTTTCCGGCAAATAAGTGGTCTGAAAAAGTCGGTTAAAAATTGTTGCTGTTCCTCGGCAGTCGCCACGCCTGTCTTTGTTCCTATCCATGGCCCAGGCTCAAGTTCTCCCTATAGATAGATTGGTTGGTATTGATCCAAATGAAATAATGGCTTAATTATTAATTCCGTTTAAAGTTGTTTTTTTCAAATCGATGCGACTTTCTTTATTTCAGGAAGTTCAAGAAGAATGAAAAGTGGGAATTGCGTTGCTAACATTTACACACTGCTTTAACAATGTCATGCCATGCCTATTATTGAAAGATGTGGATAACCGGAGATAGAGCAAATAATTGTATTTACTTACAAAATCATCCAGGCATTTAGCTTCCTCTTGAGCAAGGTAAACATATAATTGCCATCTATTTTCGTAATTGTCCTGCCCACTCATCACACCATTGTCCTTCTGTTCCAGCTCCAGTGTTACACTTCCGGCAGCAGTAGTGTGATCCTGCCGGCCTTGGAGATCTCCCGCTGTCGACGGATTCTGTGGAATCTTTTCATAGCCAAAAGCACTTTTGTTGGACAGTTGATCAGAAGAATGGGTGGATAGGCTGGAATTAATAAAGTCATTATTGCGAAAGATGAGGTGGGTGATGGGTTTCGAGGAAGTGTGATTATTTCCGTCTGCGAACAAATCTACCGTGGATACGATAGACACATGGACGCCTACGATGGATATGAGACCGAAGAGATGAAGTGGATTGTGAAGAAGGTGGGCAAATTTGCTAGGCGAAGAACTGATCCACCTTCGTGTCTTTGGATACGTCATTCCCAATTTTAGATCACATTTTTTGTAAACTTGCCGTGAACTATATGAACTCCACTTTTATGGATAATTGTAAGTTATACAAATAAACCGAAGATCTAATCACTCCCGCAAGTTGTAACACTACAGTAAATACAGTGCAATTGTAGTTATTGGCTCTATTTAAGTATTTAAGGCTCCAAACCATACTAAATGATTTAGGCCATGTTGTGTTATTGGACAGTACAAAGTATTTTGGCTGTCAGTCGACACGACGATTGTGCTGTGTGTGCACTGGATGAGCGGCAGGGTAGGACTGAGCTTTCACTGGAGAAAGTTTCTTGCTTTTACAGGCTTATAGCTACTATATGAGAGAGAATGAGATATAGTTTTACATTACTCAAACAACATAAAAGCTCATGCTCTGCTGTGTTGGTAGCCGGAAGGGCAGATGTTATTTGTCCCCTGTGGTTTCGTAATATCCTTTCGGCTTAGGAGGAGCGTCAATCCATGACCTTTCATACACCCTGAATGTTGAATGTTGGTCAAGTTCCTTACCAAAAGTTTCCATAACAAAATTTTGTGGAGCTCCGCTAGCTGCGAAATTCAACAGATGACCTTTGCGTGCAGGCGAATGCATTGGCACTCTCTGAAGTAGAAGAAATGCTGGAATTGCACTATGGAGTCCTTTGTAAATCGGACTTTGAACAGATGTCTCAATTTGACAGGGATTTTTCAAGGAAATGCATTGTTGTGATTACGATCGGTGTACTTATTAAGCATTGCGAAACCCAAAGTGGAGTGATTTCCAAACAGTGGAGCATCTGTACATTCTCAGAGGAACAAATTTCAAATCACAGCCAGCTTTGACAATAACGACTTCGTGGAAAATCATCATTCTGAACGGAAACCAATAGGGTGATCATTCCATATATAATTGTCTTCTGAAAAGCAACAAGCTTTGCATGTTAGATCAAATTAAACTTGCGACCAGAGCGAGTTATGTAAGTAGAACATCAAGGCGAGATTATTTATGTAAGTTACACAAAGTATGTGCTCATTATGTGAAATACAGTTGAAAAATAGGCGATAACAGTTATTGCAAGATTAACATATGTTTCTTTCTCAGGAGGACTACGTGGAGGGGTGTTATGAGGGATGAGTACAAGCAGTAATAAGCAGACATTGTTATCAGTTTTCAACCGAGTTCATCCTTTTCCGCCGTAACAGAAATTATGGCCAATTAAGCGCATATTTTTCTTTACTCCGGGATGAGTTGATAATGGAACGTGTATTTTAGTGGGAACTTTGGTTACCCAATTAAAAGCTAGTGAATAACATGTGTATTATTAGGCTTGGTATGTGCGGTCATTTTGAGCATCTGAAGTTGTTGAGAAGTATTAGACGTGGCCATGTTTCCAATGTCTCTGTTGGAAGCCACATACCATTTCAGATGTACTTGTTAAGGGGACCAAGTGAATAGGTAGTTGATGTAGTCTTGTTACAGCTGTGAACCGTTATTTTACTGCTAAATAAAGTAGCTTTTCAGCAGTTAAATACAATGAAATCCAAACTTGTACTGGCTTTCAAAATCAATACCCATCGTAGTCATTCACATGCTGAAATACTACCGTGTGGTGTCAACAGTAATTTATATGTATAATCATTTATATGTAATTATAATCAAATATTCCGTAAAATTGTTCCAAGCTCATCGCATTTTTTTAATTTTGCTAAAACTTTTTGGCCTAGGCTTAAGTAAGTAAGTATGTCCTTACATTTCAGATCCAACTTATGGCAAGAGCTTCATTCGTGACCCTCAGGGCTTAAAGAAGTTGCACACAGAAAAAAGGAAACGAGTTCAGGATAATACCGTAAATGCTCTATTAGTAGCCCCGGCGCTTATTTTTTCAAACGAGCCTGGACCCCGGCCACTATTGGAGAC
>JAQFYD010000428.1:0-19294 GCA_034694225.1 Bourletiella hortensis | reverse complement strand
GTATAGACTGTACCAAGAGCTCTGGAAGTTCAAGGTCTGATGCGTGTTGTGAAATATTTGGGATAATTAGTGGTCCCTTTGGTTATCATGTAACAGGAAACCAGCTCGGAAAGGTGGGGGGATTTCGCATAGAGCCGCTACTGATACTTCGTATCAGTAGCACTGGTACCTTACGAACATTGAAAAGAGTTAGGCACCGTCAGAAATAATTTTAACGTAGTTTCCACCAGAAGTACTTTATAAGGGTGGCGCCGACTTCTGTCGAAGTTTTTTTCCAGTTGGATGCAGCCGATTCCTAATAATGAATACATCGTCCTCAGGTCCATGATAGTCGACTCACCGGCTGATGCATATGAAATGGATTTATGTTGCGATGAATCTCGGTGCCCTAAAATTGATCATTCCTTCTAAAAATAAGTACACTTTTTTATCGTCTTCTAAAGAAATGATGCATAATTAAGTGGCCTCCTTCTTGGCGGTACAAACAGCCAACGGCAGAAGTACTGTTAAGCAGAAGCAGAATCACATCTTCATCTTGGAAGTGATAGAAGCAGTTGTAATAATGAACTTCGCAAGAAGAAGGATTTGCAGAGCTTGCTCACATAATGGAGCAAAGTTGCGTAATAATCCCGCTCTTGTTGTTTCCGTACTTATTATTATGTAATTCATAGGAAGGAAGCTGTATAGCAAATGAAATGGGGATTTTTAAGTGGAGGAAAGATTTTAATAGTCACAGCGTGCAATAAGCCATTACTTTAATACGCTACAAAGTATTCACTTGAGAATTGTACTGCCATAAAGTCTCAATATCATTTCCGTATTAATGTACCCCAGGCGAAGATGTTGTACAGCAAAGCAGAAATGCTATAGGTAAGCAAAGAGCGTAGAATGCGTGTCATTGTGTTTACCAAGTCTTTGAGCAGAAGCATAGCGGCTATACTTTCACAGTCGTTCATAATCATTTCCGCAGCATAATTATTACGCTTGCTATGCGAACGAACATATGCTTAGCTTGTTTGCATGACTTAAAATGAAAATTACAATCTTTGTGTTTATGGGTGGACGACACGCATGTTTTAATCATCTCCACTCACCAGTTTTCCCTAGAACACATTTTCATTCAATTTTATGCGCTATATAGACATTTCGATGTCCCAAACTTGTTGCAATGTTTTCAGCTCGGAAAACAATACCTATTCTCATTCTCAGTTTTACAGAGTGTGTTGTAATTTTCACTGCCATTCAGAAAAGTCCAATTTTAGTACTGATCAGTGAAGCGCGTATTATTGGCTTACATTGTGCATAGTTCTACTAAGTCAGATTGGCGCAGTGAGTAATTGCTTCATTGGAGGGATTTGGCAAAATTTCAAGGGCCTAAGGGACCAAATTTTCACTATCTTTTTCCGGCAATCATTTTGTATCTACCTGTGTACACTTTGAATTCTTTTGATGATTTCGTTCAAAGTAAATATTTGATAGACCTCGAAACCAGTTCTGTGTTTGTTTGGCATTTAAGTGAACAATCGCCTACACAAGAGTCATTCCATTAGCTATTCGTCACCTTTATCAGGGAAAATTAATGGCACGCAAACTGGACCCAATTTATTTTGGTGGACAATTTACTTCACAGAAGTACTGCATCTCGTGCGTTACGAAGTATGACGATAATTCATATCAGCTGAGTATGTTTTATAAGGTGCAGGGTAGAAATAAGCAGCCGATTATGAATTCCGATTTGTGAGGATGATATGAGTTCTAAGATGAAAGCAAGTTCATAGAATGCATGCTTAGGGTGCAGTGAAGTCTAGTTTCTTTGAACGCATGAGAAATGTATAAAAGTAAAGTTCATTCTTGAATCAAGGACGGCCATCTCTGCAGATGGTGAAACTTGAGTTTAGTCCTTTCTTGTGAAATTGATTCTCAATATTTGTTTACAGTCTCATAGGTCCTTTGCTTGAAGTAGACAAAAGGATAACTTTTTGCAGCAGCACCTGTCGTACTTCTGGCTAATAACATGACTCAGGGGCTGCGTAAATTGGCCGCTGAAACTATGAGGGACATCAGACGCTTTTCCAGAAGTCTTTGTTAACAATGCCCCAAACTATTGTAACCATCAAAGATTGACTCACGAAGGCGCTGCCAAAGAAAAAATCGTTTTTAGTGCTGTTTCAGGGTCAACAATTAAGATCTAATATCGTGTCACGACGTAAATTTCACATCCGTTAAGGGTTTATTTGTAACGTGTTGAAGTACTCCAAGCATACGTGAAACTGAGAAAAAGTTTTTTGTACTATAGGCATTGTGAAAAACTAAGAAATCCAGTGTAATTTTAAGTCATTACTGGAGTAGAAAATCGCTGAAGTATTTCAAGCGTTAAAGGACACTATCCTATGATGACGTCCATCTAATAGTGAGATGGATGGATCCTGAGACTTCGAATAACTTCAAAATGTGCTCCACTGTATCGTTGCTCTGGGCCTAGGCTAAACTACAGAATAGGCGCTCAGCCTGAATGAATAGCGTAACTGGCAAAGGATGAGTAGTGTATAGCAATTTTACGAAGAGAATTTGTGTGCCTTAAGATAGGACACATGAATGATCTCATTTCATTATCAATACGTTCAGGCCCGTCCACACTGTCGTTATGTACGGTATTTGCTTACGAGAATGATTTAATTTGAGAATTTTTCTTGTACAAATAAAATATTTCTGTAGCAGCCACGAGAGGAAAAGGGGCATACAGAATTGAGACAGTTTTTTTATAGTCAGATTTCGGAAATCATCCTCATTAGTGTATGCTAGCATGCTGACTGAGACTCAAACTGGGATGTCGCTGTAATTAGTTTAAAATCGCAGTTACATCTAATTATTACGCGCCAATGACAGAGGGTTGAAGCTAAGCGATCAAGGCTCCGTAATGACGATAAAAAACGAAGCTGATTTATCTTCCGTCCTTTCCAGAAACTTACAACTGGAAAGATACTGTGGGAAATGTCATGGAGTAAGTGAGTGATAGAGTTAGAGAAGTGAAAGTCAGGAAAGAGTCATATGTAATGAGAGGAGAGGAGGGTAAATTTTTTCATATATTAATCTGTTTGCGATGAAGATTTTGGAAGGGCAGACGGAGGCAGAGTGGAGGACATAGATCGATTTGGAACAAGGAACCCGAAAAAAATTTGCTTAATGTCAAAATTTCTTTTGCAGTGAATACTCACTACTGCGGATTCGGTGATTTCAGGAAAAACAATCTATCAAGAGGACAGAGTGATTCATGCCATCACCAATCTTCGGAAACATATGTGCCATCGATGACCTCCTGGATCATGTTCGCCTTCATCACACGCTTTTTCTCTATGTCATGACTGAGTTTTGGATATGGTAGAATTATTAGTCGATTTTTCACTTGGCACAACCAACCCAAAGTCTCATCCCATGGTCATAATTCAACCAAGCAGTTTCTCTTTCACTGTCTTTCTGTCTCACTTTGTCTAATGTCAGCTTCCCAACTTTATCCACTCCTGGCCTTAAACCTAAAGCATGATAACCCCTGCCGAAGAAAACGGTACCCTGCACATTTAGGTTCCTTTATTTACGAAATTGAAATGCTATTAGATGCCATTATATGGATGAAATACAACAAAGGAAATCTTGGAGCATATAGGGAATACCTCTAGCAGCACTTGCACTATTTAACTGAACAATTACATGGAGCTGGAAGTGCAAGCATAAGCTTTGAACTCCAAGGGCTCTCTGAATTATGCATTACAGGAATAGCATTATCTCGTGCACTTGAGAATGGGTGATAAAAGTCTGAACGCATAAATTCCGCCGTTAGCGAAGCATTCTAATGAGACATAAAGGGTAACTTTCACTCAGACTTGCTCCCGTGCCTTCATGGCCCAGTTCTTCAAAGGCACTTACTTTCTAGATTTTTATTGCATTTTTACCCACCAGAATATAGTGGCAAGATGAGAAGGGCCATTGAGTACCACCTGTCATCATCATTTGCTTCGTGGTATTCAACATTGTTTTCCGGAAAACTTTTAATCTTTTTGCCTTTACTACCCTGTGGAAACCTCCCATCATCAATTTACATGCATGCTTTCCATTTAATGGAATTTTCCCCCATAAAGCCTGTTTTAATGGCCTAAGATCATAGGCTTCTGGTTCCCAGCTGCTGCTTCAGGCACTAAGATGACATCCTGATGTATCTTAATTGTCGCATGCGTAAAATTTCTAGCAGTCTTGTAGTGCACGTAATTTTGAGAATGTGGCCGTAACATGACTAATTTTTGTCTTTACATGGAAATAGAACGCAGAGCACATTGTAATGTGACTTGATTAAGGAATATTAAGAGCGAGGATGAATCTAAATGGAGGGGCTGTTGGGAAAGCAAGTTCATATTCTTTCCCCAATGAACCAGTAAGTCAGGAACTTTAGAGGAGAAACGCCAATCCTTTTTTTTATCCTAAAAGAGTTGGAGTTAATCTTTTCCTACGGTTTTGTGCCATGAAAATGGGGCAAGCGATGATTAAAATTGTTTTTCCTTACCTATGAAACTTGCTCGTAGATTATAATCCATGGGTGAAAGCATCTTGCTATAGTGTGCTCCTCACCAGATGAACTTACAATGATGTCGGGAGGGGTAAGTTGAAGCTTTTGATTCATACCATCCGTAATTATATTCAGAATCCACTCTGTAGAACTTTATACTTCGATGAATGTCGCCTCCAAACTTGTTTGCACGTGTAGATCAAAGTTGACGGGATTCTTCTGCATATTATGAGGTCGTTAAGCATCGGACACAAAAGGAAAAGATTCATAGAAGTGAAGCATTGGACCAAATGGGACCTCCGCAAGTTACTACCTTCGGCTTATACGGTTGGCTTGGCTGACTACACGTGCACGCGCTGTGCGAAAGCAGGCTCAGATAAGGAGTAGGATTTCCGAATTTTTCTATAACGCGAGGGGCGGTGAAAACTGGTAGTGGCTAGGTGAAGGTATCCCTTGTGGCTAGAGCTGCTATGACCTTCGTTTCTTTTCATGGCTTCAGCAACATCTTCCCTTCCACTTATGTAATCTGTACAGCACATAAAACCTAAGAGACTTTAAATTAACCATAGAATGAGTTATAAGTTGTAAACTGTAAAATTTTTCCAAATAGTGGTCCTGAAAATACAAATTAATGATCTAAAGGAACGAGTTAGGGGTTGTTCAGAAGTATATAATTTGCGTTGTGGAATATTTTAATTAAATCTGCTCAACATGTTTAGTTTTGTACTACAAAACGCGTAAGTTCTCATCATCCGGTTCTTTCAATGACCGCAATTTCACCATGTAGCTCTACTCTTTTTGATACAAGTAAGCATTCAGGGGGCTTCATGCTCATTGCCTACAACGGATTTTTGACAAGGCATTATGGGATTCTATTTCTCATTGTAAACCGGTAATCTACGTGTAGGTATTCTATTCCCCTAGTTATCTGGAATTTTAAGGATCCATGAGAGGGGTCTCATTCATGATAATAATGTAACTTGAGTACTACCTCCTGCCCTTTCACCTGTTCTGCTCTCTACCATCCCTTGGAATTTTCCATTCTTTTCTTCTGCAATTATTCGAAATGTCAGAGGATCAGATGTGTAGTAGCTCATTCTAAATTTAAAGCAGATTTTTCCGTTCAGTTTACTACACAGTGACGTGCTTCTGGCACTAGTTTCGGCACTTCTTTTCTCATCGGACACATGCAACTTAAATTACACATGAGTAAAGGAAGAGAGAGAAACAGCTCACTGAATTTAGAAACCAATACTACTGCTACTCATTGGCACATCGTGCTCTATGATGAGTGCGTAGTTACGCGAAGGAATTATTTTTTTTTAAAATAATTAATTACTTGCGCCTCCGTATATTCGAATAAAATTACACGGCCGACCAAGAGGGACCGGTCGATGGGTTGGCCTACGCGTGACATGTAATCATAGCGCACTGGGTTCGACTCCCAGGTCCTCTGTAACTTTTAGTCGGCCGTTTTAAAAAAATAATTACTTCGCATAACTACGCACTCATCATAGAGCACGATGTGCCAATGAGTAGCAGTAGTATTGGTTTCTAAATTCAGTGAGCTGTTTCTCTCTCTTCCTTTACTCACTTGATTCGCTCACTTGCGCTTACTGACTCACTTAAATTACATATGCAACGCGACGCTCCATGGTAAATTTGTAGATAAATGCAAATTCATGTGTGTGCAACATGGCTTATACAAAGATCGACAGTTGCACTTCTTTTTAAGTCAGTGTGTGCGTTGTGAGACATGTAAATAATTTACGTAGGAAGCTACATGCTTTTCTTTTCCTTTTATATATACTGAGAATGATGTAGCCTGAGCTGAAAGAGAGTGCAAAGAAACTGGCGTCTGATTAAACTAAACGTTACGTCCCTTGGAGCTTTGGATACCAGTCAAATGGCAATAAGGGAGTTGGTTGCTCTAAATTACAGCCTGTCTGTAGTGTTATCAAGGATGAAAGCATTCTCTTCATCAATATCCTCAGTTAACCTGAAAAGCTGTAACTGTTGTCGTATTGGCTACTTACAACGTTACGTAGGCTTATCTTTTGCGCGGAAATAATCATAATCATTCAAACTTTTACTCATCTTTTACTTCAAGCGCTTTTCCTAGAATTTGCTGAATAAAAGCTTTCGCGTTCAGAAGATCGGATGGTAAGAGAGAGAGCTCTGTTGATTTCTCTGTAAAGGATCGGTGATACGATTTTTCGTATGACGAGATTGCGTGCATCAACTATGACGCTCTGTGTATGCGTTTCAAGGACGGGATGAAAACTAAAGTTTGCTGATGGAAAGGAAGAACTCCGATTAAATTTCTTTTCCACCAATTCTGGCCTTTTACCGGCAGGATTTCCGTTTTTTCGTGATCCTGGAAGTCACTTAAGGTTGTCCCGCCACCAGTGCTAGTCTATTACACATTGATTCATGTCGATCGGAATTCTCCTTGACCTGCTGCCGTGAGCTTGAATGCCGTGTTTACGTAGGGCACTCAACCGGTTGACTGCTGAATAATAAAATAACAATTTCCTTTGGTCTTATATGCACCGTCAACCTTGAGCTGTGCGTGTGAGCCCTGTGACATTAAATGAACTGAGAAGACGTTGACAAAAAGGTGTCCTTTGAGAAAATAAAGGCAATGGATGGTTATATAATATTTACGCAGAGAGTATAACGTTAGGAAAATCTTCAGCCGCCCGAAAAATGCAAAAAGTAGATTGCTTCAGTAGGGAGTGCTATCAAGAGAAAGTCATTGATGCCCAAGGTAAGCTCAGTATGTCTCAATGAAGAGTATTTCCAAACTAAAATTGATAAACAGATGCAGCAGTAATAGCGGCTTGCTCTGCCCACCGGCTTAGTTTTGCCTTTGCGTCTCACCACAAGGAAAACATAGGCTGGAGGCTGACATTTTAAGCATTTGCCTGCCCTTTTCTTAATCTTGCCCGCTAGCTTTCTAGTTCTTACTCCCCTTCCTATACTAACGGACAATTTCGTGTTCTTAGAACATCTCCTACTCAAACCCAGTGAATTTACTACTAGTTCCATTCGAAATGTTCTTCTCGTGACTCTACAAAAACAACTTCTTGCTACGCAATACCAATGAAATTTTTATGCTTTTTATTGAGATTCAAAGATTAGATGCGTGAGTTTGATCTCCTTAAAAACTAATGCGTGGTAAATTTTGGAAAGCTTAATAATTTAAGCTCAGAATTGGTGGAACATTGTGAGAATGAGGGATGACGTTGAAGAGTTACACGGAAAAACGCGATTTCTAGCTTTTTACATTACTTTCACACCTCCCGCCGTGCGGAATTTTGTGGGATAGCACCAGTGCATTGTTCTCATTGAATGGACTGAAATGGTGGGGTTGGTAGGGGAAAACCCATCTTTAATTAAATTTTTTTCTCAAAATGCCTCCCTTTTAGGCGGGCTTCCTGGTTGGTTCATCACAGGAGGAGTTATATTTAAAGAAGAATTTTATAAATAAAATATATTTGCAGTCACTAAATCTCTCAAATGAATTCATTGCACACTCAGAGGCTTAATGCATTGGAGCTGCCGAGCAAACGACAACGAGACAAGGCACTGGCTCGGGTATTAGCAACTTGCCTATTGCTCTGTCACTGTAAAAAAGCATGACAAAGGGTGACTTATAAACTAGACTTTGGTCCACTGAGCCGCCTAGTACTGTAACTACTTGAAAATATAAAGAGGGAGAAAACGAAAAATGCCAAGAAAGTTTTCTCGTTTCAAAGTTGTAACATAGGACAATAGAGAATTCAGTTCACTTGTTTAAAGTTACAGAAAGACCAAGAATGCCTCTTTACTCCTCATGGCTCTGTACATCGAGTATTAGTCAAGGTTACAGGGAACATTTTCTCGGTAGAATGATTCCAATTCCTGTCCTATTTCACATATTTGGAACAATTTTCCCCTAACAAGACCATAATATGTCCCGTATGAGGTCCTAATTGGTTATAAAAAGCGTATTACAAAGAAACTTGTGGTACTTTTTCAGTGTAATTGAAAGAAATGAGTTTATTTTTGTTTCTATGGTAGCTATAAGCGCCAGGGTAGAATACAGGCATTTCAAACTGTCTCTGTCTCACTGTTGCCGTAAATTCTGTCCACAAGGCTATTCTTGTGGATGATAAGAATAATTGTCTTGTCTCCAGTTTTTTTGACTTACAAACTTATGGAATGGAAGGTTCATAACTATTGGGAAACGAATTTTTAAGAATGCAATACCCATGCACCACCTGGAGCTTTACCATTAACACGTGCGTCATATGTATACGCCAGGTACATTCATGCTCTTTAGTTTATTTCGTGCGGAAATAGAAATTTTACAGATCCGTAGGTACGTTTCCGTTACCGGTTCGCTCCACAGAGCCATGAGAGAAGTCTAATAGGTAATGAAATCAGTTATAGATGACCCATTAGGCTTTCCGTCCATGAATTATTTGCAATATAACAGCTCCGATACGAACTTGCGTGCGCTCATGGCTCTTTACTCACAGTTGAGACAACAACGGACTCGCGTACTCCTGTACGGTAGACCCGCACTGCTCAGTACAGTGGTGGCATATGATGGTGTAACATTCTAGAGTGCGTGTAATTAATGGGCACTCGAGAGACCTACATTTGGAAGGGCTGGAAGTTAGTTTTTCCATATTTTGGGCCGATTTGGGGATTGCTACTAGCCTTTCCAGGAATAAAAGTTCCCTTGATGAATTGCTAAATTTTCTCTTATGAAGTATGGGCTCCGAACTGCTTGATGCGTACATGATCCTCACAAAGTACCTTTGTGCCAGGTTGACAAGTTGGTTTTACAGATGATTGACCCGTTAGTCCTTAGTTAGAGATCCAAAGTGAAAGTCCAGTCTTTCTTCCATTCGACCGCAACTTGCGTGTTGTTTGGCTCTGAAAAATTCAACCAAATGGCCAACATGGGTGGATCTGCGGTCTGAGCAGGAAAGTAATACTGAGCTATGTACATTCGCGCAGCTATAAATCAGGATTATGTTTTTGCTTACAGAAATGCATGTTAAACGCAAAAAGAAATATATGAACGGCTTCAGTGCATAATAATGAATTCCCAAGAAGGAATAAATTCCTGTGTAAACTATGTTACCTCAGCAGAAGCAAGCAAGCTGCTTTAGAGATAATGCTATAGGCGAACGCCTTGAATTTCATATGTGTATGAGCAAAAATGCTTAAGAAGCCGTCATATTTCTTCAGTCACTCAGAATTTGATAAATGGAGTGCATTTTTATGTAATGTTCCCCAGATAGCCACAAACATGTCATCTTGTATGTTATTGTGCCTTCCTTTACGTACTATCTATACGCACATGAAATTATAAGAAATCATAAATTTCATAGAAAATAATCCCATTTTTTTAAAGAATGAATTCAGTCGCCGTCGACTACTACACGCTTGGTTTAGAAATTATCGCGAGATGGAAAGATGCACAAAAAAAACGAACCGGAATGAAGTTACATTGTAGAAAAGAAGAGGAAGAAAAGTAGCTCAAGAATTGTTTTGAAGTCTTTCCCAGTAATCCAACTTTAATATTTTTATTTTCTTAGCATTTTTTCTCCACCCTACCTCTCACAGCCTCAAGTGTGTGAACAGGAGCTTCACATCCAACCAATGGCTATAGTACTATAGTGACAAGACTTGAAGTTTTGATAGTACGAAAAGTAGTACGCACAACCTTTATAATATTTTTTTCTTGTTCTTCTTCGCTGCACTTAAAATCTGAAGCTACAACAACAAGGTTATAATATATCATGTTAATGATTAGGAATAATAATTATCGTCTTTATCATAATAATAAATAGTGATTTTCCCAACATGTTATTATTCTATACTTTCTCTCTATTTTTATTTATTATTCTTATTATCTAAAATTCAACTATCAATGGCTATTTCATATTGTGGAATAAATATATATGAACAAGTGGATTCACATAGCTATCTTTTTGTGTTATTTTCGCCATACTTGTTGCGAATTTTCCTATGGCACCACGACAGAAATATTATAAGTAAAGCTTCAGCACCAGCAGCAACGGTAGGCTCATATGCTGCTGCTATTTATGCGGACCTCTGTATACATGATACATGAGTTGGATTTTTCGTCAGTGTTAAACTCTAATGTACTCTCGTGTATTACACACGATCTCTTTTATTATTCCGTCTCTGTCTTCTCTCTAGGAGGAGGACTTATATGGGCTATCCAGAGCAGCATTATGCAGAGTTTATATTCCCACATGATAGTGAGCAAAATTGTTATTATTATCTTCGTCATCATCATACATGTTATTCCTTAGTTTACGATTCTTTTTCATACAAATCTGACAGAAGTTTCCCTTTCTTTCTTTCTTTCTTCTCTCCCTGGTGTAGCTTTTGTTGTGGATAAATTAGGAATATTTTCTTCCAAATACACACATACAGGCTGTTTACTTTCCCTTTTTTTTATTACTTGATTTAGATAATGCCTACATCTCCGTATACTAGCTATGTATGCCGAAGTCACGCTGAGATTCTTGACAACCCCAATGTGCATGAGCTTCGACCGTTATAAAACATTATGGCCAAAACATCAGGGGAGACGATGATTACGGTTGGGAATATGTGCGCACATTCTAGGAGCATTTTGTAATACAAAGTTAAGTAACTAAATAGGGATATTTTCCACCATATACTTAAGACAGATTTTCCACTCCTGATGTAGCCACATTAAACATGTGGCCACATTAAAGGAATGCAAGTAAGTAATAAGAATAATTTCTTCTTCCAAATGTCTTACTACTGGAGCGTAAATTTTGTGATGCAATCAGAAGAGAGCTTTTTCGTGTAGCATGTTTCCGTTTAATTCTTGCTAATGCACCAATATGGAAGCAAGTCATCAGCAGTAGTAGGTAGGAGAGAGTCCAGCAATTTTCATCCTTCCCCACTGAAATTGCATTTGCAGTAGTAGCTAATGGCCATTTTATATCATTCCTTCCGTTAGTTCGTTTCAATGGGACCAGTTTAACAATTTTTTAAGGAGTAGTATAGCTCTGTGTATTGTAAATATTGGAGACATGATTGTGGTAAGTTTTTGCGGTGCAAGTTGTTCGAGTTTAGGGGGACCAAATGTTCTGTACAAGCTAGAGTTTGGCACAAGAAAGCTGGAAAGCTCAGTATAATATGGGTGTGTGTGCATCTCGAGCGGAGCAGACCAGCAGGAGAGGGATGACAAGGTCTGTTCTAATTTCCTCAAGTACTGTAGTGACGCCTCAAACGTCTGGCTGTGACACACGATATATTCATTGTAATTGACTTGTCCATAGGAGGACTGAATTCACTTCTTGCCACTGCCACCGGTAGGAAGGAGCAATAGTGAAATGCACACAAATTCCTTTTATTCCTCTCCCTCGTCCCTTCTCTTCCTTTATTTCTTCATTCATCGTCCACGTTATACATCCAAATGCTTTCCTTTTTTTCCCTTTTTCCTCGCTCAAACTGACAGCTGCATTTGTCTTTTTCCTATGAAGAAAAAAAAAAGAAAAAAAAATTAATTTGGTACTTGCAATGCAAACTATAGCTATAGTTGTTGGGATAAAGGAGAAAAAGTACTTGTTACACAGAGAATTTTCATACATCAATAACCATTGTAGTGGAGAAAATTTACGGGAGCAATTCATGCATTTGATGACTACTACTACTTGAAGCTTTTCTCTAGCGATGAAAGTTCGTTCATTCAATATGGAACACGTGAACTCATGAACTAGAGCATGCAAAAATGAACACAGTGGAGGACGAGATGATGATGAACAGAGTTAGCCTTCCTTTAACCTTTGGCGCATATATTATCCCATACACGTGTATCAACTTCTGCTACGCCATTACCTGAATCTTTCCATAAGTTGTGAAAACTACTGTTGCTATCATGCCCCCGGCCATAATTCCTTATTGAAGAGGTAACTTGGTCCGCTGTGATGTCGAATGCCATTTGTAAACTTGGAAAATTGTTAATGTGATCAAGTCATGGTTCATGTAAGTACTTGGAAAAGATTGAAACAAGGTCTATATAGCTGTGTAGGAGTGGAGGAATAGTAGGGGGAAAGCATACTTTATTGTAGACGGATAGAGAGGCAGAGATAGGGCGCACAAGATCTATTTCGGGTAAGGAGAATATAAAAGTTTGCAATTTTTTGTTACAAACTTTCTGTTAGTTTAAAGAGCTTATAATACGGGAAAATTTTAATCTTCTCTTTAGCTCTTTCAATTAAAAGTATTTTGATTAATTAAGAGAAAGTTGAGAGAGAGGAACGGAGAGGGAGAAAGTTCCTCGTCTTCTCGCAATCCGTTTTTCTACTAACATTCTCCCCTCATCGCATATAGCTTTTCTTAGGCTGTGTGTTAGCTTCCTTGCTTGGTCATATAGGTGTGCATCAATGTTGCACTTTCCCTTATCATTCTCCTTGCTCTTGTTTGAGGATCGTTTTAATTAATGTTACATTGTACAGGGTCGCCCTTTGATCTGTTTCAATCGATTGCCTTCTAGAGGAAAAGGGCTGTAGAAGTTGGTCCATAGCAGTTTCTCCCATAACTTTGCTATGGAAGAATTAACTCTGGACTTAATATAGACATGACATGAGCTGCCCAAATTTAGCTGAGCCTTTATGCAATTTTGAAGCTCGTTTGAGTCCAGGAAAACTGTATGGAAGGATTCATATTGCAAAACTAATAGACTTGTTCTTACGTGTAAAGTACATAGAGAATGGTGAAAGCAGAAGAGAGATGGAGATTGAAAAGCCTTTCATGGCCCTATGCTTTAGTATGGTCTGATGACCGTACCTTTCATACTAGTATGATGATGATACCTCGTATTAATGACGGATTGAATAACCGACAAGCCTCTTATGAACCATTACTATATGATGATGACTCATCTACCCTACCGGCATAAAATTCATTCTTTGAAATTCCACCAGTATTGTTAATACTTAATCGTTTGTCTGGATAGTTTCCGAAACGTTTCGTTTCAATTAAATGTACAAGTTTCAAAGCCCAGAGTTTCTCAACCATCTAAATGTGGCGAAATGGAATATCGTAGGAGTACTTTTATTTATTGACAATGAAGATTTTTTGTGCTGCAAGGTTTCACGGCTGATGAACGAAATGGCTTGAGGGCACTGTAGGAGGAAAAACCTCCGTTTGTTTACTCCACCAGCCTTTCCCTGAGGATAAGTGTTCTGTCCGGCCCGATTGAATACATTCCCACCCACGCAGCTGAGATCGCCCTTTATGAATCATTGAGGTAATGCAAGTAACGTGATTGGTACAGCAACCGGTGGGGGGAATAATGGAAGTAATATCGGAAACCGGATTTGAAGTCAGGAGAAATTCAAGAATTGGAAAGCTGAACTTGTTTGTTTTGTATTGAGGGAATTTAACTGTGGCCATTTATGCAGAGTGGCTGATGGTTAAAATCGTATTCATGTATCAACAAGCTGGTCAGTCACAAGGGCCCTAAATGTGAAATTTCTGTACACATTGTGTAACCACCGGAGGCGTAAAATTGTACTCATTGTAGCCATTTCAAACAAAAGTGAGCTCATCTGGCACCTAATCATTTCCCCATAACCACGTACTGTCTAAGCCGTCGGACAGATATGAGAAGTACCACTTCATCAACCACTAGTAATTCACTCTGACTTCCTGTGAAACACTGCGTGGTACAGTGTACTGTCATATAAACTCTAGTAAATGAAATTTCTGACACATGAAATAGCCATAATAATACGGATACGGATACGGTATGTAACGTTCTACGGTAGCCAGTTCTGGCGTATATTGTGCATTGTACAGTACTAAAATTAGCTTAAGACGAGTAACACCAGTAACGGAAACAGGTGTGATAGCGTAAATAGCAAGTTTTGATGCCGATAACGGTATTGAGTGACACTCTTAACATAAACTCGATTGCTTGCGTAACTTAGACAGAAAAACAAACAGATTAAACGCCGGGCCTGGAGGTATTTAGTAAAAATAGACACCGAATAAAATATTTTGTTAAAGATCTCCGACTTGGAGCTGACTGAGCTCCAGGTCTTCTTCTATAACAACGTATAGTCCAAGATGATTCTTTGTCAAAAGTGCTTGACTTAAGACGACTTGGTTGAGGACAGCTTTGAATTGATGCTGAAGTAACTACAGGAAAAACAAGGACGATGGAGCAGTATGAGATATGACGCAATGTCACATGAGATGCCCCAAAGCTCTCTGCTCCTGCTCCCATACCAGTTGACGGCGAGATGACTCGACAAAGCCAAATCATCATCATCATCATCATCATCATGACTAGCTGGAAGGAAAGGGATGACGTCTACCTTCCCATAAAACGGGTATCATGCCACGTTGCTACTTGAGCAGCTATATCATGTCCATTGAGTATACATTGCCTGAAGGCTAAGTGAAATGGATTTTTATTTTGTCAGTTTGAGTCCAAGAATGGATTTGACATTCCTGTTTACTTCAGTGATTAAACTTAACCATATTTGTGCACTGCTTTAGCGTCGATAGTGGAATTTTCGAATCCCTATTCATCGCATAATGTGCAACAAAATTCGTCTACTGTTCTCTCTAGGTTACACTTGAATTTCACACAAAATATCCAACTTTTACAACTTCTTTCAATCCACGGGATTACATTCAAAGGTGGACTTTCCTCCGCCCGCTTTCTCCTCCCCGTTCACATAATGATACACTGAGAAGTTCACGCGGCAGGAAAATGGATAAAACAGGATGAGAAGGGAGCGAAAAGGGGAAACACAAATGGAAGAATTGTCTCTTTTGAAGATTTACGGTCACGTCCTGCGTATGGGTTTACGCGTTGGCCGCTTTTTGGTCATGGGTCCTACTTTTTTTTATCACAGACAAAAATAATCTCCGCCAGAAAGAAACAGGTATGTAGAAGGACTAGAAGAAACTCTCGTGCAGCGAAGGACCTCAGCTCATGGTATCGATTTCACTAAAAACTATCATAAGTAGTGAAAGCTACCAGTTCGTCCGATCTGCTCATCCGAGCTCCTCCCAGTCTTTTGTATGCGGCCGTAGGAAGGATTAGCCTTTTATTTTTTCTCGCCATGAAACTGTTGCTCTTTCTCAGCGGAAGTTTTTACGGCTATAATTCATGCTTTCCCAGTTGCTTCTGTCTCTCATATTTCCGACTTTGCTAATAAACTCATATGCAGCTTTACAATACTGCAAATAAGTCCCCTGTTCGTCGAATGAAAATGTCATCGGCGCCTTACGAATAGCAATTACAACGTTTTTACCATCGTTCATCATTTACTGCGCACGAAAATACGGAAAACTCTATCGGAATTGTAGGCTACGTAGTAATTACATGTAAAGCGCACTTTTTGCCCTCTTTTATTATTATTTTAAAAGGCCAGCCATTTGGAACAAATGAAGGGGATTTTTGGTAGTAATTTAGAAGATTTAAGAACCACTTGGGATAATAACCGACATCCTAGCAGGCAAAGTTACAACTCGCGGAATCGATAAGACCAAAACTATTGACTTCCTATTGAGGGTAACTTCCAGTGCTTGTAGGCCCATTTAATCTCACAATGAGCCACAAAAATAGCCTTTTATGTGAGGAAAACTTTGCGAGGGTGATCGTTATTTTGGTTATAGTTGAACCAAGCATGTAATTTAGGAGGAAAGAGACGCCTGGGAGCATGAGAAAGTTCATTTGAAAATGGAAGACTGGAGAATATAATATTTGACTGTTTGGCATAAGATATGGATATTCGTGATATTTTACCATGTAATTTCAGTCTTGAATGTAATCCTGTTAGAACGTGCACAGTTTTAAGCTCCGTTAGTAGTAGGTTGACGGCCTGGAGCAAATGTGACAGTATTTGTCGAGTTTTTCTATCAAGTCACATCCCTCTTCGTCGGAAACTAATTATTTAGACGTCTCCTTTAACATGGGAGAACATGTTTAAAGAGCTCCTCCTGCTAGGAAGCAATTTGAAATAAAATACTTGAATACGGAATTGCTCCGTCTAAGACGACGTCATTTGCCAACCTAGACTTCATCTTCCCTCATCGTCTTTTGTCTCTCCCTTAAGCTGAACCCTGCTGAACGCTCATAACATTCTATTTTCATCCTTGAACATTTCATTGCGTATGGACAGAAAACTATGAGTCATAAAAATTAAATTTCAGCCCCCTCCTAAGAAGCATTTCGTGTTTGTTATTTGCCTATCTGACATATGCAGTAAATTACATGCTCCCATGTTTGGCTCACCTGATAACATACTGCAGTCTCGAGTAATAAATATCAAGAAATTTATGCATCAACAGCTGAGGTATGTATGTGCTTCAAAGATGCTTTAAATCACTCACTCCGAAAGCAACTCACCTTGTTGTACGTAAAAAAAAGAACAATAGCCGGTTTATAATGAAAAGGAAGAATGTCATGTTTCTTGATATGATATTGTTATTTGTTCCGTAATAAATATGGCGCTGAGGGGTAATTTAACCTCATATTTGATGAAAGGACTAACGTAATATTTGAATATGCGGTCGGGGCAGCATGGCATGGCTTCTGGGAACGCCATGCTGTACCTCTGTAATAAATTATTATTTATTATTATTGCAGAAAGGAACCAACGTTACGAGTTGCTCCCATATAACCCCATCATGATAAACTATTCTCTAAGGTCCGGAGGTTCACCGGTGTTTGCCAAAATGAACTCAGGAAAATACAAAGAGCATCATGCTGCTACACAGTTTCGAATTGCCTTTCCCCCAAGAATGCTACTTACTACATTTGGATACTGATAGTAATGCTTAGACGCTCTCCTGTATTGCAGCTCCTACAGGCATTGGTGGTAAACATACTAGAGCTAAGAATGAGATGTTATCATACTTTCGTGCACACTGGTACTTCGTGACTACAAAGTTGCTAGCAACTTAAGGTTGGTCTTCGTCTACTTAATTCCAGTTCTTTATCATCATAATTGACTGTCGCTTTGAGATTATTTCAAGCGGTAAAATCTTATGGCTTACAGATCTGGAACTCTGAGTTTAGTGCAAGCTTCGACGTAATGCTCTTCTCTTCAGTGTATACATTACAGTGGTTGAACACACATAACTGAGCTTATGTAAGGATTTTAAGGAGAAATTGCAAATGAAAATTGTATAAATCTCCTCTTTCTAACGTTCGTAGAAAGAAGCCCGCTTGCAGATTTCTGGGTAGGTATACTCAAGTGAAAATGTCTGCCGGTATCCACCAACCAAGTCGGGCTCATATTTACTTGCAGATGCAAACAGAATACCGAAGCTTTTGGCTCATCTCATTCCAGACAGAAAGCACCTTGGATTGCTCCGCATTAACGAGTAGAACATTTTGATAAATGCGATGGGACATCATTTAGCTTAGCACGTAGTATCATTACCTCATAATTATTTCATTCATGTATGTCGAGCAACTGAAACTTGTAAACTCGTGTATGCACGTGAGCAGGTTACAAAGAGGATGGGGAAAATAGGCCTAACGATATACCCTGACTCCTACTTTTACTTAACAATGACCTTCATTTCCACCCGAACCACTTTGTTACTCGAATTTTCTTCAGCCGTAAATACAGCGAGTCAATAAAAACCAACATCCCGTTTCTTGATGCAGTAATTTTGTTGTTTACACTCCGCACAAGTATCTCGCAGCTTCTCTCAATCCTTCATGAAATTAAATCATTCTGGTTTTATGTTTTAAAATCAGAACTCATTTCTCACTTTACGGTGGTGGTAAAGACGAAAAGGAAGAGAAAAATTGAGGGAAAACCTGTAAAACTTTTATGAGATTCAGTTCCTCACTCCAGCCAAGCTTTTCTATTTGAGTAGGGAAGCAAATCAGGAATTCGTTCTGGCCCTCCACCAGAGTCATATAGGAGCTAGTAAAGGTCTCGTTTTGTACAATTAAATGAAAAAGATACACAGGAGGGACTTTTATACGTGACTCCTACAAGGAAGGACCATCGTCACTTTGACTGTAGATCCTAAAACGTGCTTCGACTTGAAAATCCTGTTTTGAGCAGCAGCAAAAAAAGGAGATGCTGCTAACAAGTAAAGGAGAAAGCTAACTTGTTGTAATACTAAAGGAGAATAGTAGTAGTAATCGGGTCTTTAAACGATTTGAACTCAAGTGAGGGAAAGTGAAAAATCTCAAAGCTTACAGAACTCATCGAAGTCTTTATATAAATGAGTAGGAAGGAAAAGGAAGCAGCTGTGCTTCCTTTCACGCAGGAGTAGACTTGAAGAAATTAGTCCTAGAGCTTAAAAATTAACCATTCCTTCCGCTCGTCTCTTTCGAATTCTAAAGATGTAGAACGGAGGGGAGAGGTATAAAGGAGGCACTTATTCATTATCAATGCCTTCCTGTTAGCGTTTGAATTTATCCAGCACGACTAACTGTTTACTCTGTAGAATCTTTTCGTCCATCAAAATAAATGTTTGCTTGAGGAAATAAGTAGTAGTGAACTTAAATTGTATTTATTTTCTATTGGATGAAACAACATTTTAATTTGGACTTGCTTTCCGTATCGCAGTTCCATGTCAAAATGGCAAATGGAGGCCAAGGCAAGAGCTAAGCTTTCTAAACGGGTCGGTTAACCCTCGGTTAACCGCGGGTCGGATAATTTTATACGGTTACGGTTATGCCCC
>JAQFYD010000427.1:0-19314 GCA_034694225.1 Bourletiella hortensis | reverse complement strand
TCCAAGCCACTTTCATCCAGGGTCATAATCGTCCAAGCCAATAAGTTTGTCCAAGGTCATAATTGTCCAAGCCACTTTCATCCAAGGTCATAGTTGTCCAGGCCCAGTTCAACCAAGTCCAAACCTGTCCAGTTTTAGGTAACCCATTAGGACATCACATCCAGAGGCAACTCATCCACCCTTGCTCATCCAGGCCATACTCGTCCAAGCTAGTTTTTTATTGACTTAAACACAATGACCTTTACTTGTCGTTCTGGTGGAAGTGCGGCATCTACAAGGCGTATAAGTGCTCCTATCATGTCCCGAATAACTACACCCCCACGTATATCGCAACTCACATGTAACCCGGTGTGCCGTTCAGCAGAACTTACTTCAATGTCATACCTCTTCAGCTACTTCAAACTTTCCTCAGTTTTGACATACCAAATTCGTAGGATACCGTCGTCACCTGTAGTGATGACGTGACCACCATTAAATGTCATACCTCGGGAATGTCCTGGGTCGAGGATATGGCGTTACCACTGACCTTCCATGCTGTAGATCTTGAAAATCGGATTATAGAACAGTGACCAGGAAGTATGAAATGAGCTGAATCAAAATCAGCTAATTACACTTAACTTCCATTTGAGTCCCACATCCAAATGGGGCAAGTAGACGACTAAATGTACGGCCACAATCCAACCGTTCCATAGTCTGTGTCTTCTAACAACGAGTTCTTCTTGGTATCCAGTTGCTTCACATTGAAGGTACATACTGTTGAAAATATTCAATTGGCCAGTTTCCCAACCAACTGTAGAATGGGTTCTGTAGACTTCCATAGTAGACACAAAGTTCTTGCTGTTCCAGTCGATTACCCGTTCGGTAGCTTCCAATCCTCTTTCGGACTGTCTGTATTTCCCTGACAACAACGACGCTAAGCTTATTGCTCGTATCTGTGGAAACAATGTATATGATAGACAAAAATGAATGAATTTCTCGCAGAAATGTTACTGATTGTTTTCTTGAACTACTACTATCTTGCCTTTTATTGCTGTTCCCTCAGCCCAATCTAAAATTTCAATCAAAACATTCTTGTTCCTACTGTGCTCCAGAGCCACAACAAGCGCTTTCACACATTCTGCCGCCGCTTAAGGTGACAGGCTCAAAATCATATCCAGTAGTTTCTCTTCCCGGTTTCAGTTTCGATTTTCTCCGGTTAACTTGCTACTCACTACAGCAACTAAACCCTTTGACGACAACGCTGATTAACTACCGAGTTTGCCTGAGACTGCAATCTTCAGCTGAATGAAGAATATTGCACTCTGGGGACAGAAGTTAATACCTTTCATGTGTATGTACTGGACCGAGCAGTTGGCGAAGAAATAATAAGTTTCTGTGAGTTCGCGTAACGAGGAAGGAGAGAGAAATAAACGCGGAATTAAGTTTTGTAGAGGCTGGAGAGAAGGACCATTGCCACTGCCCATAGGACATCCCTTATTACCTTGCCAGTCGTCTTGATGGAAAACAGATATATATCATTATTTAATATTCAGAGAGCATAAATTGATGAATTATCATTCTAAAGTAAATCCAACACATGGAGTGTTTTTTCCATTGTTGAAGGCAGTCTTCAAATTATGGCTTAAATTCTATGATGCTTTAAGAGCGACAGAAACCTACACGCGGGACCTTGACGTCGTTCAAACACAGGAGTTCACACATTGTCACCTTCACAAAGAAACACGAGTAAGTAAAGCCATAAAGGTGCCATGGAAATCATATCAGAGTGCAAATTAATTTAGGAAATTTTGAAAATAAAGGTGTGAAAGCGTAGGCATTGTAAACTTCGGACAAAATTTGTTGTTAGATAATATATTGCAGATTGCAGAGCAAAGTTTCACGAGAGAAACCGATCCCAGATTGAGCCAGACAACTTTACTTGTGTAGTATAACTGGTCCAGGTACAGTGTACTATGGTAGATGCAACTTTTTTGTGGAAGAGGGACTTTTGTTAAGTTATATATGTGGAGAACTACATCGATTATTAGAATTCATGAAGTCTTATGTAGTAAATTGGATGATCGTTTAGATGATGCCATTTTCACAAGGATGGTCGTCCGCAGTGGTCACGTCTCCATGGAATAGTTATCATGCAGTATAGTTCGGGTGTGAAAAGTCAAAGCGTTGATATTCTGAAGTCAGGAACCACGATTTTCATCTTTTGACAGATCTTAATGCATTACTGAAGTCAAATTCAAGTCTGGGATGGCGGATTCCTCCAAGAAGTTTCCCATGGGGGTGGCAGTATTCTCCGTTACGCTTCTTGTGATATGTTTCGGCGGAATTTTCGTGGAATGCTCGGAAGGCGATCGAGACTTCGCCTTTCTTACTTGCCTGAGCACGTGTAAAAGTAGTAACTGCAGTGGCAATGGTCAAGGTATATAATGAAATATTGGACTTTGTGCTAACAATATAGTGGGCATGAAACACGGTTTTTGTTTTATTTCCGTTAGATTTCCTGGATCAGCCAACGTATCTGCGCTATCTCCAATGGGACTGTGCCAGCGAATGTAAGTATAGATGCATGTGGAAAACTGTTGATCGACTCTTGCAAAGAAAATCCAGCATTCCGCAGTTTTATGGCAAGGTATTGTTCTAGGATAGAAAGAATATGCTGACCATTTAAAAGTTGCTTAAATTTTTCATTTTCTCTTCCGTAGTGGCCGTTCATCCGGGTTTTAGGTATTCAAGAACCGGCATCAGTTCTGTTTTCTGTATTTAATCTCGGAGTTCATATTGCGGGGATTCGTAAGATTCGATCAGACGTCCCACCGTCTGCACCACTGTATTGGTTTTGGCATTTATTCACTGCGGTCTGTGCCAACGGTTGGATATGGTCCATTGTGTTTCACTCAAGAGATACATACGTGACAGAACTAATGGATTATTTCTCTGCGTTTTCCATGGTTGTATTCACCTTCTTCGCCGCCTTTGTTAGGTAACGCCTCTTTTTTCTGTCCACGTTCTTCATTTTATTGTATGACACACCGCATATACGGTGTCCTGGGGTCTTGTTTCATATTTTCTGTTTTGGTGCTGCTAATTTTTTGGGCTTGAATGCCGCAGCACTCACTTAATTATGCCAAAGCTGCATGTTTAAAGCAGTTGTGTGTAATGCGGAGCTTGTGTTTATATCCGAAGATAAAATGTTCGTGTTTCAGATTCTACGAGCAGACGTTTTGTAAACCGGTGTTGGCGTTTGGGTTGCTGTTACTTGCATTCTGCGTCTACCACGTGCACTATCTCGCTTTCATCCACTTCGATTACGGCTACAATATGACAGCAAACATCGCTGTTGGTGAGTTCATATTATGTTCATCAGAAAGTTTTTGGCTATAATGAGCAAACGTGAGTGAGCGTGAGTATATGTGTGTCTCTACTACTTAATGAAAGTTTCACAAGCTATTAAGGTTCAACGTTTCTTCTAAGATTCTTACTCTGTGTTTGCCCATTAAAACCCAAATTCGTTAGTTCTTTCTTTGAAGAGCTAACAGTGTTATATAACTCATTTATACGCTTAAGGTGTACTCAATGCATCGTGCTGGTTGCTGTGGAGTGGTCTTAATAGAAAAACTCATCCTCATGCCTGGAAGTGTACCGTATTCGTAGTCTTAGCGGTAGCCTCCATACTTCTGGAAGTGGCAGACTTTCCTCCATGGTTCTGGGTCATTGATGCTCACTCCCTGTGGCATCTTACGACCGCCCCAATTACCTACATTTGGTATAGGTAATGCCTGTTTGTTATGACTTTGTCTTTAAGTTCTGTATTTGGTGGAAGGTTTGTTAATTGTTGTTTCGTAATCTGGAATCCACAGCTTCGTTGTGGACGACTTGAAGTTTATGGATTCCCAGCAGCTGAAATCAAAACTGCCATAGGAGTAACATCCCACCCACCC
The DNA here is from genome assembly GCA_034694225.1 of Bourletiella hortensis. Lineage (NCBI taxonomy): Eukaryota > Metazoa > Arthropoda > Collembola > Symphypleona > Bourletiellidae > Bourletiella > Bourletiella hortensis. The sequence goes on along the minus strand of JAQFYD010000427.1, from coordinate 15,379 downwards.
TCGCTCACAGTTTAGTTCTAGTCAGTCACGCAAGCCATATATTTAGCTTTAGTGTTCAGTATTTTTGAGTTAAGGTGTTAGAAACAGGCTTTTTTCCTAATCAGAATCACTCAGTTTTTGTTATTTGTGTTTCGTTTTAGAAACACTGCATGGTAGGCTTAAAATTTTAAAACATAAAATTCACGATTAAGATGAGTTCGTAAGAAGTTTTCGCATCACTGCTTGCCGACACATTAAGTTCTTGGATGTGGGTGATGTTTCTCGGCGCTAAAGGAGGTGTTTCAAATAGTATCTTATTATGAACTTATGAAAAGATGACAACCGCCAAGCGTTTTTCTGAAATTGGTATCTGTGGAAACTGGTTTTGATGTGATGTACACTAACCACTGTATTGGATAGACGATGAATGCAGATCTGACCCACCTGTTCCGTAAACGTGTTGAGTGGTATAGAATTCATGGATGTACGCTTGGTAGTTTCGAAGTTCATCTTGATAGCTTCAGGACTTCAGAAGCTATGTAGCCCTAAATTCGCAATCTAGTAGGTGACGTATAGTACAGTATATTGAAATTCACTTCGAGGCTAACTGTTTCTTCATTAATTCGTTATATTGTTGCATCCATGTACATTAAAATGATGGACGTACGGAGTCGTGTGAGTGATCAAACCTTGGAGTTTTGGGGTTGGCAAAGTAAAGCAAGCTAATTTCGTCAGCCCAAGGCGTTAATAGCTTTTTAACGGATGGAAAAAAGTGCGATAATAGCACTTACATGATGGAATCAATGCGAATATATGCCTCTTATGTGATGCTCCCTGATGGAAGCAGCGAATCGGCATCATATGCTGTAAATGATGTAATTATGCACATTCCATTGCAGTCTCTCCGTTTAAGGAACCCACCTGACACTTTTCAGGAAATCAGAAAATCTGTCTCTGAAAGGAGACTGGAACATAAAGTCTACGTATGTTATAGTTTATTGTGATAATTATTCTTCTTACCAGATGGTGCAAAACATAAACTGAATGTGACTATCAGTAACAAAATGTAAACCCATACAAAAGTGTGATGTTCTAGTGAAACGACTAGGTCCGAGATGCAGCGTTTGTAATGATCGTCTAGAGATTTTATTCACGATTACCCCTTGTGCGTCATCTTGTAGAATTCCGTGTGAGTGAAAGTGATTGAATCCCCGTTTGTGTAATTGTAAACTCAGTGCGGGCTTTTGGTCAGCGTTTAAGTGGACATTGATATGTATGATGGATTCTGAAAAGGATTAGGTCTGTTGAATCTGTAGGACCAGAAATTTCATGAACCGTTGAGAAAACTATTCAATGCGGCCAAAGCTGTCAGCGATGACAGCGATGAAAATTATACTGACGCAGTACTGAATAATAATAATAGCAGTTTATTGCTGATGCGGCGGTTACTCCTTACAGCGTCTTTAGTAAAGAATAATGTTTGATAAATATTACTTGTAAAATCACGAAAGCGTTCGTGTACATGCTCTAGTTTTGACTGGCTGACAAAATGTTGCTGGTCAAGACGAACTTCAGCAAAAATCGCATACGCGTTGGATTATAACTACTTTCTCTTCCTTCTACGTGTTTTATCCGATTCTTCCGCTACCTTTTTATGAAAACACTTCACTTCTATTATCATATTCTATTATCACTAGAAGGTATCAACTGTAGCCAAATTAAAGAATCATGTGTTCTACTATCGTACTTTGTTCCTCATAAAATTTTAGAATATTAAACTCATATTCAAATAAATTGCGTGTCATAGTATATTGTGGACTGAGTACAATATTTCATGAATTTTATCCGACAGCGGTGGAACAAGCTATGAATTTAACTCACCAGAACGCTTGTGTTTGGTATAAAATTTTAGAAATGTTATGTTCAAATCGTCGTCGCCTGAGATGACCCTTCAGCTTGTGCAAGGTGCTTTAATTGCTCAAGACAATTGCTAAGGGAGAAGGGCTGCAACTCATGAGTGAAACTCAAGCCTGCAGGAATGAAGTTGATTTATGAAAGTGTATTTCTGCCGTTACTGTATTATAAACGTGTTCTTTAAAGGCATCCATAAGGTAAAAACTGGAAATGAGACTTACGACAAGATTTTGAGTACAAAAAACGGCGTTTCGAGCGGATATTACCTCTTCATATTCCTGTAATCGTATTTAGCAAAGTACGTAGCATTTTTAGTTATCACCGCACAGTAGCAGTTCCAGAAATGTCTTGACGCGGTACGCCGCCATTTTTGCACCGAGCTGGACACAGAAGTAACGTTTATCTAGGAAACTAGGTGAAAGTTTCCTCCTAGTGCACGCAACCCCTGCCCTTGCAATTTCTTTCGTTCGCACCGTCCGGGTCCTCAGTCCCAATCCCACCGCAGTGTATAATTTGCACGCACATGCAGACCGTCCCATTATGTAAGACTCACGTTGACAAAATACAGAAGAAATATTTTATCAAAATTTTGAATATCTTTCGATGGGTCTCCCCTGGTTCATTTAATTTTCCCATGTGAATTTCCGTAAGGAAAAAGGAAATCAGGGAAACTGGTTTTGACGGTCTTCATTATACCACATAATGAGGACCCTAGCGCACGTAAAACCATGTAGCCTATGGTTTTCGGGCATCCTCTACACTCTACACGATGGTACCACTGCCATTTTAATCGGTTTTGTACAATGGGCGTACTTTTCTCGTTATTCTGGTGCATACCCGACTCTTAAAGGGGGTACACGGGCACCACCCGTAGGTCCGTTACTGTATCATCATCAAATTTCATTCATTTATATCGAAAGAAAAAGAATTCCTCTGTTGGCCCTGGTTATTCGTAATGGATTTGCATGATAGAATGAGAACGAGTATGGATGAATTAGGGTTATGGCTTGAATTCTTATTACTAACACCTAAAATAGTAAGCTGTGAGTCGTGAAACTAGCGAAGAAAATATTGAAGACGGTGCACAGAGTGCCTGCCACCTTGGAATTTCAACTTATTGCTGTCTGCAGCTTCATGGATAGAGAATTATACGCTGATGTACAGCAGAGGCTGCTGCTATTATTAAACAGCATCACAAGAAAATATATCCATTCATGGCTGGAAAATGAATGCTCATAGGGGCATATGGAAAGTTTTACAGGACTGGCATATTGTGAGCACTGAGCAGCCAATAGTGCGATAGCGTTAAGCACGTGCTTTTTCTCAGATGTGGATGAAGACGTCGTCGTGGCCTGGAAACCAGTTATCTGAGTCGAAAAAGGCTATTTCATGTCACTGCTGAGCTTCTCCATTTGTTTTACGTAATTTCAGTGTTGGCTATGCTCTTCAAGGAGAAGCTCAAACTCATTTCATGTTCTCTCCCTTTCTCTGCTTCAAGTCTAGCATTTGTCTTACATCCTGTACATAACTACAGAACTACAGACTGAAGGCGGTTTAAAAAATTCGGTTCTGAACTTTGGAATGGATGCCTTGAAAACTGGATGGTTCAGTGAATTGAGGTACGTTTGTGACCAGCCTTTCCACATTTCACAACTTATATACGTGTGTCCTTCATTTTATCCTGATTGTCCATTTCAGTGTCTTATGGGGTGGCCAGTGCATATCACTGGAGGTGGAAGAAGTACTTCATTCGGAGAAATCAAAATATCAGGACATTTTAGTCCTTCAAACGTGAGATATTTACTTTAACCTATATCATTGGCGACTTTGAGTATTAAATGCATTCCGCTTGTAATGACAGAAAAGCCTATGGAAGGGTCCTGGTTTTGGATGGAGTAATCCAGTGCACAGAAAAGGATGAATTCTCATATCAGGAGATGATTTCATTTCTACCTTTGGCTTGTCATCCTAATCCAAAAAAGGTTTTGATCATTGGTGGCGGTGATGGAGGCGTTGCACGGGAGGTGTCTAAATACCCAACAGTGGAGTCAATTACTCAATGCGAAATTGACGACCGGGTCATAGAGGTCTCCAAAAAATATCTGCCCTTTATGGCCTCCGGATTTGACAACCCTAAACTGAATTTGCACGTAGGCGACGGGTTCGAATTTATGGGCAAACATCAGAATGAATTCGATGTCATAATAACAGATTCTTCTGACCCTGTGGGTGAGTCTGTTACTGATATTTAATTGTTCTTCTCATTGGATTGTGTTTCGTGCTAACTTGACTCCATATAATACAGGACCGGCTGAAAGTTTGTTCCAAGAACATTATTACCGCTTGGTGGCATCCGCTTTACGTCCTGGGGGGATTTTATGCTCGCAAGGGGAAAATGTATGGTTCCATGGTGATATTATCAGCAACATACTGAAATTCTGTAGAGGAATTTTTCCCACTGTGAGCTATGCATTCACGTGTATTCCAACCTATCCGGGAGGTCAAATAGGTTTCTTATTAGCCAGTAAAGATCAGGTTTGACAAAATATTTCCATAAGCTAGTTTTCGGCAAATCAGCAATAAACGAAACATTGCGTTCACAGGATACAGTCTTTGAGAATCCTTTGAAGAAGTTCACCGAGGAAGAGTTGGATGCCATGAATCTTCGATACTATTCCACCAGAATCCATTCTGCCGCGTTTGTTCTCCCAAGGTTCGCGCAGAAGATTATAACAGCATCGACAAAGAAGAACGGAATGGAGTAAATGCTTCACTACCGTTCGGGGTGCTGGACAAGGAGGCCTCGTTTACCAGCCATCTGTTCTTTCAGTAGCCCATAAATACACACATTTTATTTCACGTTAAATATCCATAAGGTTTCAAGAGAGTGACTCAGTGCCTAATTCTCAAATAAATAATATGAAGAAACAGAACAGACAGGGTATAATAACAAAATCAGAGTAACCTTCCATCTCAAATAAATTGATGCTGTAGGGAGTCTGAATCCAGCGGACCATCAATGTTTAATGTGTACATGTAAACGTACGCTTCTGACAATGTGTATTTCATACTTCGCACTCTATGACATTAAATATAGCTCTATAGTTGTTATTTCATGTAGATTAGGATATATATATTTAGATATATGTTTGTATTAAGTAATAACAACAGTTTTGAATTCTTATCGGCAGCCTTAGTGCAACATACTCTACTGACTTTTCAACAGAAAGTCTACAGTTCTCTTTACGCTGATTACAAACATACCTTAATTTCCTCCGGGAAACCTTTACGTCTCCTCGTCTTCACATGATCATCCTTACAAACGCTCGAACTCAACACTTGACGGCGTGTGTGCAGTAACCACATTCAGTTACCGGGTACGCAGACGACTATTAACCGACCGCAACTGATAACCCAATTATGAAGCACTCATATCTTGATCTATAGAAAACTGTTAACTTCCAGTCCTTGCTCATGCAAACTGTTCTCACCACGCAAACATTTATCTGTGCCCACAGTGAAAGTAAAATGGAGGTAAATCACTAAAAGGTCCGAGTTCAAATAAGCACCATTTAACACATAGTGTCAGCTCAACAAGGCAGAATAGAAGATGTCGGGTTCCAACAGCAGGGTCAAGAAACTTTCAAAAGATTGTAACTGCATTAGCATAAGCTGCAGACTTGCATGATTGTTACCAAACTACTCTGATCTCTCCCGCACATGATCATTCCTCCCCCTAACCCCCAGATCCAGTATTGCTGCTGTTAATATGCAAACCACCACTGATTATTTGTATCCGTTAGAAATCTAAACTCGCAACGAGTTCTAAACAAAATTGGGAATTATTACGCCCACAATAAGGGACGTTCAAGGACTACAAGGCTACATCTATTGCTCGTAACCACCCTTATGTCATTAGAATCAAAGTGCTTTCATTTAAAGTAGCATATTTTCAATACACTTCTGGACGTTCTACCACAGGTAAGCCACATGTACGACAAACAGGGGAATTCACACACCTACAAGGTCACAGACTTTTCTCATATTCTTATGAAAACAGCATGTGTCCTGTTTGAGAACTTCGTACACTTTTTACAGACTGCGACTGCGAGTATACGCATGCTAGTTCACAGCTGCACAGTCTGAGATGAGTTATTCCGTGTTTTCTCAGTAAAGTATATCGATATGGATATTAAGTACTGCTAACGGCTTCTCACGGTTGAATCTTGGAATCCACAAACGGTACGAGGACAAATAAGTCCCCACCCCCACACATGGCGAGTAGGCAAACAACTTGCCTTGGGGAAATTACAGGAAGCTTTTCTAGAATCGCATGATCATCAGACATGAGATAATCTCCTCCTCGTGACCCAAAAGCTGATAACATCCACTTTCGCATGATTTTTTAAATGCTTGAACACATTTGGACTAATTAAACGGCTATTTATTCAGTAAAATTTGCACTAAGCAAGTAACACAATAAAAACTGAACTCCAACTGTCAGCACAACACACTTAAACCAGATCTCTGAAATTTTTGAAACACTTCGTCAAACTGCACTTACGTGCTATGCAAAACGTCTGGACCGATATATCGATTTGTATATTCATTACAGGGGACTTGGGCAATTTCATCATGAACTCCTACACCATGCTGACTAATGCTCGACACCAAAGCAGTACTTGCTTCTAACATTCAAACAGATTCCATCGTAGAAATAGATGCCATTATGGCGTTTATCTGACTTCGCTACTATCGCTCTTACGATTCACAGATAGAAGCCTCACGGTAACCTGCATCTTATACTTTCAAGCACTGCTTTGATTTCGAAGAAAGATACAAGCCACTGGAGGAGCCATCGGTCGTTAAGATTTTACGACGGAGTACAAGGATAACGAAAGATAAGATTTTTGCGATAAACAGCACCAGACGTCAATACCAGCCTGCTGGAATTAGACGAATTGATTTTGGAGATGCGTTGAATATACAAACTTAACTATATGGTCCAATGTGGCATTGTTACAGTAAGTGTTAGGAGAATGAAGATGTACTGCCAACATGGCCGGACTGTAGCTAAAGAAAAGTTTACCGAACATAATTGTTTCTAGCACTAGCTTTTCCTTTGCATGGACTACGTCGTCCTCAACTCGAACTGCCTATTACAGAAAGGATAGCACTATAGCAGCAAGTTGAGGCGACAGGCCCCTAATTGCTGTCATTTCCTCTACGTTACCGACACTCAAAACTATCCTCATTACCCTCTTACACCCTGAATAATTTCCGTATTTGACATAGACAGAACATGCACAGGCAGTTGTAGCTGTGCAACGGAGGAGCAAATGATGAAATATATTTTTGAAACAGATGGTGTTTGGTACTTTTGGATGGACATTAACAGGAAATACTTGTAAAACGTGTGAACCACGGTTGCCCTTTTTCATGATACATGTGCAGGTCGTTGGAATGAATAGATGTTTAAGTATTGCACTAACGTCGTGATAGAATCGTTGACATCTGGCTAAATGCCTTTTCATTAATAACTGACACCCAGGCAATAACCTACTAGCCGCAGAGGAATATCTTTCTAATCTATGGGTTAGTTTCCACCTCCTTCTGCATGCAAACATAGCCATGCAACACCATAAATTCAAAAAAAAAACATGCCCGCACCCTACTACATTTCACGTCGCTGCGTGCGCAATCCAACAATATTTTATCTGAATAACTAAACCGAACGCTATCAACAACAATATAATAATTGAAGTACGCAACAACGAGCTACTCAGTTTCTTAGCCTAATTTACATGACATACCGTACTGAGTGTATAGTACCCACCAGGGCTCTCAGTGAAACCCGCATTTAGCATACATACCATAAGCTGAAACAGCAGATTATAACATCATAAGACTTTTACCATTCATCCAAATTGAGAATCAACTCAACTGTGCCCAAATCAAAACAGTTGTAACCTAAGTTTGACATTCTACATCTTCTAACTACACAGCAAGTTTTCTAATTTATCAATTAAGGCTAGAAAGGGCTCGCACTGTAATCGTAAATTGTACGCTACAGGGTGTCACGAAAACATTATAACCTAATCCTGACCATTCTCTGGTATTCCACACATAATATCACAAACTGAAACTGAACACTTCAACAAGCTAAAAGAGGCAGACGATTGAGGACAGATAATTTCCGGCGTGACAGCAAGAACTGACATAACATTTCACAGGCATTAAAGCTTTCATTATAAACTTACACTGATTTGTATTATTAGCTATTTTGTTCTACTGATTATTAAATACATATATTTGAACCGCGCATAAAATTATTCACTTAGAATTTCACCTCTTCTTAGCATGATCAACTGTTTCATACATGCGTCTATGTTACATAACCATACCATCACTCATCTGCGAGACTGCTATTTCTACGCCAACAACAAAATCATAAATATGTAAAAATTACATTCACGGGAACAGCTCACTACGACAACACCTGAAACGATATTATTATTTTACCAGTCTTTTGGTACTGAGAGTTAAAAACCTCAAGTAACGGTCTTGAATTCATAAATCCACTACGTATAATCCATCCTTCCTGAGTTTGAGCTCACCTTATCTTACAAATTCGCCCAATTGGTGGATACAAAGACTCCAAATTCTATCGCAAATTGAAGTTCAGGACTCTGATTGTTTCCCTCCACTGAATCTTACATGGTGTATGTGACAAAACTCCGCGACAAACTAAGCTAAACCTTAAATCAAAATCAGTTTAAATACGAATCATGTCACCAAACGTTGTGTTAGTTCGAATAATCACGAATTGAGAAGATTTGCTCCAAAGGCCAATTTAACGAGTCGGTACCCTATAGCCGCATAGTTGCACCTCAGTAGGAAGTAGGAGGGACAAACAACTGACATTTCTGCGGTTTCAAAAAGGAAATTGACATCCTACAGAAACACATAAATTTTCCCTCTGCCGCCCCTTCCTCTGCGTCCCATGTAGTCATAAAAATCTGCAGAAAAATGGATAATTTTTCCTAAAGAATTCTGTGTCCGAGTCAAGCTAAAATCATCTTTCACCTCGTCAACTAACCACCATGGCAGTCAAGTGAGCTCTTCTGAGGTAAAACTGACAACTTAACTGTTGATATAATATAATTACCAGAATAAGAGGTCAGTAGTTCTACGCTAACTCTCGATTAAAGATAGTTTTCTATGGAATCGACCACACCTTATTTACACGTTCCCTCATCATACTCGCATGAAACTACTCTCATATATTATCTCAAACATCCGCCGAAATTTTCATCTCTCGTTCTCATAAAAATTGATCGCATTCTTTTTCGTAAAAGACTGTTTTTCTTCATCATAACAACGAAAATTTGCATCGCAGGGTTACACTCACAAGCACACATGATGGGCTTACATATTGTACTTCATGAAGCCTTGTTTATCCCGAGACCATGCAGCTGGAGGCTGTGTCGGAGGGCCAGGATTTGGTGGACCTTGATGCCCGGGGCCAGGTCCATCAGCTCCGCCCCAAGCCATAAAACCAGAGCTATCGGGTGGCTGCTGTGAACTCCCACCTTGTGCTGTGCCCGGATTTGTATGGCCAAACCCTGACGGGTGATTAAAGCTCTGTGGGCCTTCATTTCCCTGTTGACCTCCCTGAATATTACCTACTAAGCCCCAGCCAGCCTACGAATAAAAATCAGTAGAACATCCATTAACAAAGGTGTTGACACATTGCTTTCAGCAAGGGAAAGGCTCGAAAGATTTTAAGGCTTCAACGATCTGCCAATACACATCTGACAATAATCATGTCGTTCCGTCTAAGATGTCAGCAAAGATCTTTTCGGTGCTACTCAAAATACATGCTATAAACCCAAAACAGATTTTGTAGTCTGTCATGCCTTTTCAAGCCGTTCCCTTGCATGCACTTCGGATACACGTGTGACTATCTGCTGAGAAATAGACATCGTGGTAGGTGAATATACTGCCGAACTCACTTGATTTAGAGCTGCGGCAACTATCGCAGGATTCACGGGCATCCCGAGATTTAAAGCACCTAGACCCATGGGATTGCTTAGCCCCTGTCCTTGTCCAGTACCACCGCCTCCACCACCTAAACCTAGAGTCTGAAGATTAGGCATGTCCACGCCTCCTCGGTTCCCAACACCTCCACCGACTGCATTCCACCCGCCTCCTCCTTGGCCGTAATGCTGCTGGCCGTAGCCACCCGTCAGTTTGGCTCCTTCTCTGGGGGGAACGCCTGCAGACGACGAACGATAAAAACGATCAAAATTTGACCACTTAATACTGCATGCCTTCATTATTAAAACTGACAGTACCTAAGTGAAAGTCAACTGAAAAGCTAACCGCCCCAATAAGTGGAGTTGTTTAGAGATACATTGTCGATTTATTGTTTGGCATTATACAGCAAACTTCGACAGTTATGAATGAGTACACAAGCGAATATTGATTATTCACAAAAAAGTTTCATTTATTTGGCACGCTCACATATCCCGATGTTCCAATCAAACAAAATTTCCTTTCAAACATATGCATTGACATAACCACATGCAAAGTCATTTCTTTCCAGTTTAGAATAAAATCTTTTTAGCAAATCATGCATTCATGTCTAGTGCCAAATAAATAAACATTTTCATGGCTGATTTTACAGTATCTGTCGAGTCTCTCACTCATGTGGCATGCAAGTTAAAGTGGTTGCCACCTTTGCCATTTATACAGGCTGACTTTCTCGGGGCTAATCAGCTTTGTCTGATGTTTATATTATGACCGCACCGGTCGCACTCTTCGTCTTCAAAGAGGTAAATTTTGTTTAGTAGTAGTCACCTCTGTACTGGTACTGGTGTCCACCACCACCATGGTGACGACCGGGGTCCGACTTCGGAGCTGCACTAGAGACATGGACGGAAACTCCTTTCACTATGTGATCTTCTCCACAGAGTGCTTGTGCTGCTTCCGCTTCTAAGAATGTTACGAAGGCGAACGCTCGAAACGGCTTCGGAATGAAAACATCTGTGACCTCTCCGAATTTGTTGAAGTACTCCCGCAAATCTTCTGCTGTTATATCCTCAGTGCATCTACCAACGAAGACCTTAGCTGGTACGTGGGCTTGCTGCTGTTCCTGCAGATAAAACAATCACTCGTACTTTGGCTTTAAAACTTCAGAAAGAGGGAATTCGCTAGGATAACACCTAGAACAACATAGTATTAGGTCAATAAACAACGGGCGAACAACATATTTCTGATGACACACAACTCTTTGCAACAAGGAACAAAAATTGAAGGCTACAGTTCTCACCTTAGAATTAGGAATCTTGACATCGCACCATCTGCCTTCAATGAGATGTCGCTGCGACAATACCCTCATCTGAGATTCATAGCTGGCGAACCGGATGAATCCGAATCCCTTCGATTGTCCTGTCTTCACATCCTTTTTTACCTGGGCCATTAAAACCTCTCCAAATGGTTCAAAATATTCTCTCAACTGCTGTTCCGACGTTTTCCATGGCAATCCCAGAACAATCAAATCGGAGCACTTATTTTTTGAAGTAGACTCAAAACGTTTAGATTTCGCGGTCGAATTTTCCAAATAATCGTCGGATTTTCTCTTGTTCTCAGCTGCAATTTCGTAAAATCAGTTTCTTTTTAATTTTTTTGAGCACATATACGACATTATTTTCTTGTCTCAGTTGATTTCCCACACTTATGGCCAAATCATACTGAAAAATAAAATATGATATGATATGAAACAAATCTAAACTTACAATGTAAACCTTTCGGGAAGACGCAGTAATAGACATTATTCCCCCAACCACTATCAGGGGGATGGAGCCGATTATCGACTAAACGAACGCCCCGCATTCCTCCTGAATCTGGATTACGAAACTTCAGACCAGATGCACCAGGAAACTGAGCGGACAAGGTGGATAAGAGCAAAGTGCCATCTTCCTCCAGTGGCACTTCGATAGGCTCCTCACCATCATCTTCCGCTACTTGCAAATACGAAGACATTTTCGATGGCGATTTTAACATTCACAACAATTCACTCCTGAAAATAAAAAGAAGCATGCATCAATTATCTTCTGGTGGATGTATTAAAGTAACACTGTAACGAAAACATTTTAAGTTCGATGGCTCTCTTCGGAACAAACTGTTATATTTACATTCAGGAACGCAAAGATCATATCCCTAATACAGACGGCCGAGTTACTTGTACACAAACTACGTTTTGTTGTAATTAGAACCCACGCACTGATTATACTATTTCTTTGTACTTCGATACGCACTGAACCCCAAAAAAACTGTCACACAGAAGGGTTCGCTGACGAAATAGCTTCATACACAAGAAGAAATGTTTAAAAAAAACTCACCACAGTCACCAAATGAAATCTTAGATACAGAACTTTGTACAATTCACACACTTCTTTCGCACGACAGGCCTGGTTCAACTTTTCATAAGTTACATTTACAGCAGTTGGTCAGGCAGACAGCATCCATTTACTCTGAAACGGGATAAAAAAGTGATGGTCAGTATCCGACACAAAAACCATTATATAATATAAAGCATAGAAGCACTAAGGATCAACAACTCCACAAGACTCCACGGACAACATTACTTCAAAGTCTTGGAAATTAAGCCCATTTTTAGGTTACTGCAATAACCACACTGCTGGTTTCGATAAGAACAGTCACGGTTTTAGTTTCAGAAGGTAACCCCCAATATTTTATACCTGAGATTGTTCTCCCAGCAAATGCCCTAAGCTTAATCTGCTTGCTCATAGAAATACTTATGTAATCTTCATTCACACCATAGTTATTGTTGTTTATTCAGCAAAATAATTATTCCGACTCTGATTAATATCATCTAACAAGATAAATGAGAATTGATCCAACTTTCCCTAGATTAGCACATATGTTCCAAAATTACTATCTGCTCGTTATACCATCTAAAGATTTAAAAATAAATCCTGAAGAATACGGGAAAGGCGATACTGAAGCTGATATAGGCGAGTTGAGTATAATCATTAGACTGATATTTTCATACCGCCACACACAATACTGAAACAACTACACTTCCTGGATCAGTCCGATTTAATTATACGAATATCACATACTCGTAGTTAGTCATGTTACATTGCAGCAGGAGTACAGTAACAGTTATCAAATCTAACATTAGTAAACATCGAGTAAATGATTAAACACCGGTCTCCCACGTAATCGCCTAACAAATTAGTGTCCAAAAATATCCGATTCTAGCAGCGCACTAAATGGCTGTTCCATTCATTCTCCCCTCAATCCTCTCAGCTTCGTAACCAACAGAATTTAATCGTTCCTGTGTATACGAATTTCAATTATAAGGACAAACTGAATGTGTGAAACTTGTATCCAAAATGAAGAATAACGGTACTACAGTTAAAAAGAACGAGTTCTTCACGCATAATACATGTATATGTAACAAGGTAGTCGGCATATCTAGCAGATTCCATTGAAACAATTGCAACCCAAATGAGACAGAAGTTGTCCGGGACATGTCCGGGACGAGAAAGTGAGAAATATTAAAAATATTAATGAAGCAGCGGAAGATTATTAGAAATGAATGAGTGTTAAGAAATACCTCTCTCACGTCAATCAATCAAAACATACCGATCAGGAACTCGCAGACTCCCAAGCACTCGCCATATTTGAAGACTATCGCGTCACAAGTGACTTGAAGCAAGAAGATACATACAGCACAGCCTTCAGCCTCATATGTCAGGCTTCCTACATCAACCCTATACGTGGACGTACTTATAACAAGTGTAGAACCACCGCATTCATAGGACTAGTACAACAAGCAAAGCCAGTGCCTTCGCCTTCCACTACAGCTTCCAGCCTCAAGAAACTTACATAACTGAATCATACATATTTAGCTCACGAGGAGCTTTAAACCCCTACATTCATTCCTATCAGCATAAAGGAAGTACACTGCACTGTACAAACCCACTCCTGCCAGTAGCTACCGCTGCATCCTTTGCTCTTGCTCCACGCACTACATTACTACTATAGTTCACAGATACTCTCTCCCACTGCCAGAATCCGCATCTTCTTCGGCGCAGATGACATTGACCTTTCCTCCGCGACCTCACAGAGGCCATCTTGGGCTATGTTAAACTCGTAGCTCATCTTTCTTCTGTCGCCTCAAAGTGAAATCAGTAACTAATCAGGTAACCAAGTTAGGTATTTCTGAGCAAACAAGTTAACAGTTCCGCACCAGGATTTTTCTTGATGCAGCATATGCATGCAAAATATTGGCCAACATTATAGCGGCCTATGCTGCTGATGCATCCGAATTCTGAATTGCCATGGTGCAGGAACCAAAGCTATTATTTTCAAGTCTTTTTATGTACGGATGTCCTTCCCCACCGCGCTGATCTTAAGGTAGCCGTGGGAACGGAATACATTGTAGGCATAATTGAATTCCAAATTCACCATCATACGCCGTCATACTCGTCATCACAGTCAAATGAACACTTGGGATCTAACTGGCTAGTTACAGCATAGTTTGTTACTGGAGGACATGTACCTAATTAACGTTGAGAAAATGCTCTTGTTTATTTGCTACGATCGATAAACTTTCAAAGAGATTTGGAGATGCCAGAAGTCCTGATTTGAGGGGTGAAAGAAGATTCGCAAATTTTTGTAGTTTTCGCTAAGATCAAGCTGATCACAGAGCTGAAGATGGTATAACGAACTCACAATGAGCTCAGGAGTGAGCAGATTGTTTACTGAGTTCCATACAGTTAATCTGATGTAGGTGAAAGTAATAATGAAAACGTGAGCGAAAAACGCGTAAAGGCCATGGATCTGTAATGATCAGTTCTTCCTAAGAATGAAGGACTAACTGTACCGCTAATTGAAGCTAGGAATCTCTATTAGGGAGACCCCTACTTAAAGTGGTCCATCGCTGTAAAATTCCAAATTAATGAAAAATTCGAATTCGAATGTTTTTCACAATGTCATTCCCTTTTGAAAGCCCACTAAGGGCTAAGCAGGCAGAAATATGCAAGTATCATTTCTTTTAGTACGAATGCTCTATGCATGTGACGTCAGAATTGCGGTCCAATTTTGGGCGGGAAGCGGGGGAAAGTATTTGGCATGTAAGATTCGCAGCATAGATTCAACAGTGAATATCGTCTGTGTTTGTCTTTTCTTTCTTTCACGCCTCTAATTTCATGTCTTCGCAGAGTCAGTCAACGGTTGAAAAATCAGCAGCAGAAATTTTTTGTGCGTAAAAAGTTGTTAATTTAGTTTGTGCCGATTAGGAGGAAAAAATTAGGACGAAAGAAGAGACCAAGTGGGATTGAAATACTCGTGTAAGAAATTCTTCTTCTTACTAAGAATACTTCAGTTTCAGCAGCCGCAGCATCTTCCTTCAGATACCTACGCTTATCGGGCCAGTTTCTTCGTAATA
>JAQFYD010000426.1:0-19338 GCA_034694225.1 Bourletiella hortensis | reverse complement strand
ATTGCAAAAACATTGAAATAACGTGTGACAGACCTGACAGCACTTATGAAAAAGCTGAATCTTGAATTTATGAAGAAGTGCATAGCAACGTTTGATGGCCACATGTCCCATCATCATAGAACAGAAAAATGAAATAATGCTGCAATAAAGCATATTGTAGTTGACATGATGCTCAATGTTATAAAAAAGTTCAGTCTCTCGAAAGCAAGGAATGAATCACTTTTACACACTCTTTTTATGCACCTTACTTGGAATGCAAAGCTGATGAACAACACACGCAGACACACACGGAGTCATCATTTAACCTCTTTTACGGGAAGACATATGAGGTGAAATTACCTAAGAAGACGCAAGTTGATCCCATCATCTACATGTACTGTGTGCTTTCCACGTAGTAAAAAACGGACTAAAAGTAATGACTCTCATTTACACATTGTCTACTGGACTTTTATATGATCAGTTTACACTACTGAGCCACCAGCTGACTGTACAAAGGAGAGGGGAAGAAACGAGTTGTAAATTCAGGGAAGACTAGAGATTACACTACTACTGCAGGTCTGATGCTCCTCCTTGTGAATGTCTGCTAAGTAAGATGTATTGATTACAGGGGATGTCGAGCCAGTTGTGAATTTTTAGGGTCTTTTCTTATCCTCCTGCTAGGATTTTCTTAAGGTGAGAGAAGAACAAGATAAATTTACTGGGTTTATTTTCTACAAAAATATGAGTTCTTTCTTCTGCTCTTACGAAAGTAAAAGAGAGACAGTGGGGTTACCATAAAACAGCATGAAATTCCTTGTTCATCTTCACATTCTTCCTCTTCCCTCAAATTGCTTCCCGAATAGTACGGTTTCTCTTTAACCAAAAATATTTTACTTTTCCTATATATGCCTCTTAAGCACGCTCTCTTATACTAGTTTCCTCCCCCCTAAATTCATTCTGTCTCCCAAGAACATGGGGAGTCATTCCGACTATATTTTTTGCAGATTTCAAATGCACACGGGAAAAACCTACCCTTCCCAAAGGTAATCAGTAATATTGTAACAAAATAATCCCACTCACATATATCACCAAGTAATCACAGGTTCGTTTCACAGTCACACTCCAGTGAAACTAATTAGCGGTTTCTGGTAGTAACTGATTAATACATGGTGTATCCCTTCATATGGTTATTTCCACATGAACAACCGCCCCATTTGCCTTCAAGCTATTGGGCATGCATAGGTATATTTTACCATGCTTATTCAATGCTAATAAATAACATGACTAAATTCCAGTTAATTCCTCTAGCTAACGTTGTTATTTATGGCAAAAAATCAAACTGAACTTGGCTACAACTATTTCTTCTATCTCATCCAGGGAGATTGTTGGAAATTGTTAGAGATGTACTACTGCACATGCATCCTCCGTACAAGTTAGCTGCATTCCCAGGGAAAAGATAGGGAAGCCCCGGTCCTCTTCTCCCCTGTTAGATAATTCCATGCGTAGCAAAAATAAATTCTGGAACACACAAAGATCGCATGCCGGGACTCAAGTACTTTCTGTCTCCCCTCCATACATATGGGCCTCCGTCAGTAAATAATCTATTTCCCTCAATAATAACTCTGCTACGAAGAATCTTTCTATACGCTCCATACAAACTTCCTCAACTTCATGGCCTTGCATCGACTTTCTTTCAACATTTCAATAATATTATTCTACAACAAATAATACACAAACTTCCAAGTTCAAGTTTGAGATGAATGCATGCATGGTGGAAATCATTCAGAAAAAATGGAGGGAATATAGTTGGAGTACAGCAAAAGATAAGCCGGTCTTTGACTGAAACTCTCACTAGCCGAAGTCACATATTCGAAGCTGTTGCTGATTAGAGATGTTTGCGCTTAGGATAATAATGCTTCTGCTTCAGTTTGACTCATGAATGAAGCAGAGAAGGAGGTGGGAGGAAAGAGGAAGGAGACGACGATGTAGTTATATTCACCTCAGAATGAATCCATAAATTTTCTTTGCACACGCACACATAAGACACACTCGCTCTTTCTTTCGTTTTCTCAGCTGTGAATTTTACAGTTGTTCCCTTCTTTGGGAAAATAAACTTGAAAAAGACAGCAGCAGCAGCATTGCCTAGAATAACCACAGCAGAGCATGGCAAAGCAGAACAGGGAGCATATAGAAAGTAGAATTAAGGTTCCCAACGTCAAAACACTTGTTTTATGTATATCTGAAAAAGGGTTTAAAAGCAACTTTACTAGACAGTCGTAAGATGCTCATAATAATAATTCCATCAACATTTCAAAGGTAATTTTCATGAAGTTTAAAACAACAGAACAGACTCTGTCTGTTTTTGTCTCCAGTCCTTATTATAACTGAAGTCACGATGACAGCAAGGTAGCTCAGTGTATTTCTATTCCGTACCCTCTCACCCTCGATAATTTCTACAAAATCCAGCACCAGATTCGGATAGCGTTAACGCAGCTTCACATGCGTTGACTAAATTTCCGTAGCAAGAAAAATGTAATTTTTAACATTGACGTGAACTTCATAACATGAAAATTTGACAGGAGGATAAAGGTCTATCAATCAGACAGGACCGGTTATTTTGCGAATACGGGAGGACATGAAGCTACAGAGTCACTTGAACAACGCCACACAAGAACTCTATCCCCGTAACGTTGCGCTCAAGTACACACATCTCCGGAGGGGGTGAAAGGGCAGAAAATGTGATTTCCGTGTGATTAGCCCAAGCGAAAATTTAGTTATGCCACTCTTTGAGATTAAAATTCGAAAATACGGAAATGAAGCAAAAAGGAAAATTGGCCCTTACGCAGCAAAAATTTAACCTAGCAAGCATCTCTCTTCAGAGATCTACGAGTTCAAATTCAATTTTCTGCTCAAAGTGCACATCTCACCATAATGGGGAAACACAGAGAGTGAGATAGATTCAGTACTATAAGGAGACTTCCCTATAAGCACAAGGGAAGAGGACAACGACGACGGAAGGAAAGAAATCAAAAAGGTTTTCACAATGAGATTACCCAACTCACACACACACGTGTAGTAACCATATTCCCTTATCCTATCTAATGTTATACACCTAATGCGTCATCGTACCGGAATGGGGTTCCCTACCAAGTCATCATCATCATCATCACGGTTCAAAAAGAACCGACTTGAAGGAGGCTCTTTTCACAGTGTAAAATATTGCGCAAATAACAAGGAACATCTTGAAAGATTCTCACAAGTATAAAGAGCCGCTTGAGCTGGGCACAATTAGTGAAGGGCATAGTGCAGGGCTATAGCAGCGGTAGCGTAATTCATCAATTACTTTTTTCCCCGTGACATCCACCATGGTACTACTTGCATGAGAAAGAGGAAGCCAGCGTAAGCCGGGATTTGTGCGAAAGAATTCCTTTATAACACATGGTTCGGATTTTGTTAAACATCCGGGAAATCCACTGCGAGATCACATGCAACGTATGTATTCTTCTTGCTCCGAGTGAAAAATGCAAGTAGAGACAAGTTCTATAGTGTAATTTTTATGGATCTTGGGTGACATTGAACATGGCAGTTTGGGATTTGTGACACCTTCTTTAGATCCTAAGCCACAGCATATAGCATTGCATTTTGCACTAGAAACACATCAGATTTACAACGCACAACATGCAAGATTTCAATGAAACATACGCTCCGGAGAATATTTTGCGTAATTCTATTTGAAAAATTGTGAAAAGTGGGACTTACGTTGATGCTCGTATTCGTGATCCATTATTTTTACTCCAGCTCGCTCACTCATTATTGTAATGCACTTTAATAATAATTATAATAAATCATGTTGCATTCTCTTCCACAATAAGAATCTATAACAGCATGAGAATTACTATTCAAATCCAAAGTTGAGCCGATCATGATAGAGCACTTAGGTATGTAAAATAAGCTCTGTTAGTCACTAAAAGAATACTGAACAAGGCAGAGAGATTAGGGATCAAAAGTTAGATTTGACCCCAGCAACGGAGGCCTGTTAGGGATTTACGATGACGATAAAACGATGATGATAAAGCATGTATTCACTGTATTCGACTCTGATGGAGCGTGGAGAATTACTTCTTCTTCATTATGTAACAAGTCGTTCTAACGAACAGAAGAAGATTCTTATTCCGTCTGGTACTAAAGGGTCGAAGAATCCGACACTCGACACTCAACATGAGCTCATTTTTCACACTACAAACGATAATAGAAAGCTTCTTTGGAATAATCAGTCAAAAATAATAATGATCCTCTTTATGAGCAGGGCAGTACGTCTGGAAGGCTATTCCAGTTTCCTCCTCGTCTCTTCTCCGTCCAAAATCACGTTTCAGATTCTTGTCAACGTCATTCAACCCCTCCTTCCCCCTTCCACACACATAGAGACAGATAATCTTCTCACTTCAATAATTCCTGGTCCTTGTATCCCCTGCACGGCTTATGTCCTCGATGGTGCACAGGTTCATTTGAGAACACGTTTGAATCCTAGAAAAATCAAACGTCACAGAATTAGATGCCTTTCATTATTAATCTTGTTGAAGAACTGCTGGAAATCTTAGGAAGAGTAATGCATATCATTAATGACATCATGCTTGTCATTGTTATCAAATTTGGGAGGACAGTAGAAACTTTATAGGACTCCAGGATGATGATAAAAACTCCTTGACAATCAATTTAAGAAGTAGCTCTTTCTTTCACACATACACACACGTTGTGAGGATTTCCATCCTTTCATTCAAGTCTTGTTGTAGAATCAAGTGTCCATATCTGTCACGTTTACAAGATTTGAAATCTAATTCTTAAAGAAGAGGGTGTGTGTCATTTAGTATTGATGCCCTTCGATGTTCACGTTTTTTATGCTACAGAATTATTATTTTAACTTTCTTCTACAGAATGATGATGAAGCACTTAGGCCTTTATGCTACGTGACCCATCCAAGCCTATTAACTGGATGCACAATGAAATTATGATTTCGTTATGAAATTCTAGCACCTGTAATAGGAATGAGGTGTGGAATCCATGATAAAGCACTACCCACATTTGTTCCCTTTTTCGCATGTTCTGTATTTTTGTGATGTCTACAGAGACTTCTGGGGGAAAATACAAGACGGCTACCATCTTTTGTGTATTTAAGATGAAACAAGTTAAGGGGAAAGAATGAAAAGGGAAGGGAGAATCTTTTTTCTACTCCACTGCGTGTAAATTCAATTTCACCTGTCTAGAAATGCTTGTCTCTAAGGAGCTGGAATGGCACATGAAGATCCTTGGTGTTTAAAATTGACTCCTTCGTGCATAGTCTTGTGGTGTTGCATAACAAATCAAATTTGTACTGGAAACATTGATTTCAAGGGAGTTTATGGCGCATGTAGGAAGGAGTATTTTGGATGGCAGAACGACCCTGTGCCTGAAGACATTGGTACAATACTGGATTGACAATGGAAATCAATGGTGACTTTGAAAATTTTTAAATTGCCAGTTGCCACTTGTGAGGTCTATACAGATAATCTTCATGGAGGAAGTGGAACCAAGGAGGGAGTCAGAGGGCAAAAAGGATAGGATGACTGTCTGGAATGAAAGGAAATTATCAGCTGGGAACGGTTTGTGTGATAGTAAGAGCAAGTTGGACAGCGTGGTCATAGCAGCCAAAGGAAGAAGCGAAAGAGCCAAATGACCTTACAAATTTTATGCGACTCTGTCACTTCATTGAGCTGGGAGAGATAAAACGCGAAACATAATAATAACTTCCGTTCAGAACTCGACTGAAGGCACGCCAACGGACATAATGATCCCAGTTATTACCGCCTTAAGCTCACGGCCTCACACCAAAACTACCACCATCTCCTGCACCGCAAACTTTACAGCTGTGTAAAAATGTCCCTGCTTCCATACAACAGCAGCACACATTCAAACATCTTGCTACGACAAAGCGTCTTAAGACCCTAAATGCATTTGTGAAGCTAACTTCACCCGCACCTCACTCTCCGTCAGACGAAACGAGAGAGACAGACGAAAAATGTAGGGATTTAAAGAAGGGAAATTATCTGAAATCGCTATACTACAGAGTCTCTCCCATGCCCGCATGTATATAAGTGGTAAAAGTGCGACTTTAATGATCGCCCTGCCTGAAACTCTCCTTAAAGGCGGCTCGGTTACTACTATGAGAAGAGAAAGAAGAAGGGAGACATGTTGTCTACTCGTTGGTGACATTCTTTGCATAGAATTCATCATAGCGCACCACAGGAACTGCCGCATTTAAAGGGTTAAGGCATGCATGCATGCATGTGTGCGTGCGTGCGATTCCAAAAGGGAAATGATTGATCACTTTTTGACTGCCCCTCGTAAATCCATCAACCATGCAAGAAGTGAAGGGAAAGTGCAGCAGGGTAGTGCACTCACTCAGTAGCCGTAGTAGTACTAATAATAATAACACTATTCCACCCTCGATCTGACTTTTCCAGAAGAAAAAAATCCAACTTGGCTGCGAAGTCCTAAGAAGCTTAGCAAGATGCAATGCAGTGGATATCGTAAGAGTGCGAAGCCCTAGTTCTACTACACACAGGCACAGGTAAGAAAAAAATTGGGGTGCTACATGGGTGAAAGAGCTAACAGGCAAGGGTACAATTAGTGTACAGTTGAGCTATATTGTAGTGACAAGTTAGTGAGCCATGTGCGTGAAACAATAAGGAAATTAGATTGCCAACTGAGCGCCAGGAAAATTTATTTGATTTATGAGGAAAAAAATCAAGTAGGAATGTCTGTAGCTTCCCAACGAGCAAATATTTGTCTCTCTGCGTAGAGCCGTGGTAAGATTCTCAGCTGTGACGACGTCACCCGTCCCAATCTCCTTCTTGCTTCTTCTTCTTCATCTTCCCTTTATTTTCTTTAGTCAATAATAGAAGACGAGGAAGAAAAGATCGTAAAATTACTGTGGGCGCCACCAACGATCACACGATGACATCTCGTCCGCTTTCTCTCATTCCACCTCCCTCATACTTTGGTCGTATTTTTATGGATCATACCGTAGCTACTCTCCCTCATGGCAGGAATTTTTCATAGTTTTTTACACAGCCATTTTAAAGCTGGAGTGGTCCAGGATCATAAATATTAAATTGTTGGTTTTCACCCCCGAATGTTTTGACGCTAAAAATTCCCATAAGAATTGTAGCCCCCGATGGAAATTTTGTTTGTCATATCGTGTCACCTGGCTAAAATTTGTCATAATTATTGCAATAATTATGAGTGAAACTATTTGGTTGGTAGCAGAACTGTTGTCCACAGGTTCAGATTTAGATTCATGTGGGAGAGACACAAAGGACAGTATACTGCTTACCATGAGTTCTATTATAGCTCTACAGGGCAGGATTTTGAAACAAGCGGAAATCACTTGACTTATTGTTACACGACGTTTAACACACTCTACACATAATGTACTTAGCTACAAACACGTATGGGAAAGTTGGACAGACACACGCACGTGTTTTCTGTCATTTGGTAAGCACAAGAAAAACTTGGATTTCCCTAGGGAGGAAGACAATTTCTTTTTGAATTTTTTACCCTGAATTTTTTCTTGTCAATACCACCAGGAGATGAGACAGGCACGCACGCACATGTAGTCGAAAAAGAATTCTTCTATTATCATCATCATAATGGGATACCTATTGGACCTTTGTATTCTTTTTGATGGTCCACATTAAACTTTCTGCCAACAGTTTTCACAATGATAATCTGTTCACGAGTTTCTTTGGGGAAAGTTTAAGAAAGAATTGCGTGGCACATTGTCTTGCAAACTAGGAAGTAACAACAATTGCCTTGGGAGGAGAGAAATATGAGCTGAAAGAACAACACTGAAGCAGTTTCTGCACACGTGTGTTAGTACTCGTTGGTGGTTTAATCTTCCGTCGCCGGACGGCAAACGCAGGGGGGGGCTATCTAAAGCAAGACTTTTCTTCGACGTTCTTTAAAAACACACTTTCGAGCTTGTAACAACGACGGATATTATGTGTATGCGTATATAATTGTTACAACTGCTTGAAGGAACTAAAAAATTAATTCTGAGGGCTATTTAAAATGAGCATTTGATCTCTTCTCCGGTTTCAGGTCGGCTCTCGGTTTTTGTTCTGATACGAAATATTGTTCTGTATGCATTCAAATTGATAGAATCCGACGAATACATTTTTAAATCCTCCACAATGTAGAGGTAGTTCTGAATTGCTGCTATTTTACATTCAAGTCTTCGCATTACTACATTCTTCACATGCTTTTTCACGCACGCTTAAAGAGCAGTTAAAGGAAGAGAATCATTCGAGTTGTAGAGTCATCCAACTATGTAGTGACTTTGGGCACGCACTATGAACCCGATGGATTTAAATTCATAGCTTCAGTCACCTGTTTCTGGTGGCAATGCTGTATGGTGTATGTGTGCGTTTGTGTGTACTCAGGTCGAATTCTGATAAGGATCACGCATAAATTACCCTTCAACCAGAAACATGGCCCTGTTGCACTTGTACACACAGCGGGAAGAATCCTCTTTCCCTCTTTCCAAAATATATGTATAATAATAAAAACATACGAGCCCAGTCCTAAAATAGAATTTTCCGAACATTTTGTAACTTATATAGCATAGCATGAAACACAGTTTGGTTCATCAGAATTACAGCTCTTGATTCATCAATCACATCATACATTTACGCTGCTTCGAACTATAGAAGGAACTCTTGCTCAGTACACAGAGAAACGTGAGTTGCGTTTGAATCAAGTGGAATTTATATTTACTGCGAGATGCATGCTTTAAGGTCATAGGTCATTAAATCATTGCATTTTGCGTGGTCATTAATTATACTCATTACATAATATTAAGCGTATTGAATGCCCTATTAAGTACTTCAAACGATTGGAACTTTACGCTGTCACATTTGGGTCTCAGCTGCTATTATTAGGCAGACTAGAATGACTGTAAATAAAGTAATTAAAAAATTCATAAAAGCTGTTATGCTAAGGACTGACTCCCACTGAATAATCAGCGTCTTTTTTCTTGTAACATTAATAATACGCTTGCTCATATTTCCTGTTTTTTTGATCACGCGCCGTTTTTGACACTTGTATACTCCAGCAGGTTTCATTTTCATTCCATAGCAACTAGCATTCTTCCTTTGCTTTTCTAGCATTTTATTCTGTGTGGCAAGGTTCGTAAAGAGTAACTTGATAAAATGTCATCTCTATGTCAAAGCACGAGTTCAAGCGTCGTCTCAGATTTCATCTTTTTTATAATCAAAAAAAACTTTACGTACTAGCGTTCATAATAATTCGTTGTAGATGTCTGATACTTTTATGAGTAAACGGGCGAGGAGAAGGAGGAGATGAAGGACGACGAGAGCATACAAGGACCATCTCCGGGGTGTTTGACAACAACAAAAATGACTAAATTTCTTGTTGTAGTAAACTTCCAGTCTCTCATGATATTCTCCTGGTTAGGAAGATAGGACGATCAAGTGTGAACACTTTAAAAAGAGGAGAAGGAGGAGAATGAAGAAGGAGATACATCCCGGCTTTCAATGCATTACGCATTCCGTTCCAAGTGAAAGTTCCAACAGGACTGTTTTGGCGACGGAGCATAAAGATCACTGACTGTTATCTCAACCATGCACATATTTTTTGAGTTGTTTGTCTATATTTTAGTTGGCATGCGATGATATTGGTGGTGGTGGTGGTAGTTTTTATAAAAAAGGAAGAAAACAAGAACGAGATAGTTTTTTGTATCCTTCCTTACTTTGTCTAACAACTTCTAGCTATTCCTCTCCATTTCACTCCTATATTTATACTTGAGCTTGCTTCATACTCAATTGCTATGAAGCTCTTTGCAGTCCGTAGCACTAAAAGCATTACAAAGATGCGATCTTTCCAGCTCCTGCGAATCACTACACTTTGTATTGATTAAATTGGAATTGTGAATTATATACGGAATTGACTAGTCTTCTGAACATCTAAAGAGAGTAGAGTCATAATTTGACAGGAATAATTATACGTAGCAGGTCATTAGGATCTATTGAAGTGGAAATGTATTTTATGCGTTTTGACTAAGCGTGACATTTGAAATCACTAGCTTGAATGATATGAGAGCCTTTAAAGGACTTGCTCTTCTGCTTACATAAGCAGAATGTTATGAGTAGAAGGATAACATATCCCAATAAAAGAGTCCCATTCATATGTGCTTTTACAAGGAATGGAAGTAGTAGTAGGAGGGAGCGAGAGAATTTAAAAGGGAAACCGATATCCCCCTTAGATGGAAAACATGGGACCACATATGTAGACAGTGGGAGAGACTCTTCGTTCTTGTATATCAGCAGAAGAAGAAGAAGATGGAAAGTGGGAAAGGGATGAGAGAAGCCGCATATTACCACAAACGTAACCTTCCAGACACACAGTTGGATTTTTCTTTTTACACTCACACATACAGACGCAAGCTTGAACTGTGTTTTTTAAAAAATTCTCTCAGTGAAAAATGATCTGTCATACGGGCGAAAGATACCCTGGGTATTTATTTACATGCTTCCCCGCTGTACTTGTAGACCGACATAAATGCTGAATTACATTGCATTTTTATCACAATCTTTAAACGTATTCTCATTTCTCATGCACACAACTACATTGGAATCATTATTATAAACTACACTCATTCCGTCGGAAATAAATGCTTTGATTTGAACCCTCAAGACAGTGTATAACTATAATATATCACTCATCACGTTTCCATCAAAGTGAAAGCAAAATCTGGCCGATTTATACAAAGTGGCTGACGATAGTCAAGACAGCAGGGAAGCGCTATTGCACAAGAGGTTTCATCCTGTTCTCTTTATACGTCAAGAGCTACATCTATACCTGAAATAAATTGTCCTGGACAAAATATTTTTCCCTTCCTTCCTTCCTTCCGGATGTAAAGAGAGAGCGAAAGGGATTCCTTTGTTAATTAAATGTCACCAGGCGCAAACTTTGACTTGGATCCCACAACTAGCTCCTGTAGTTTGTAGTAAGGAGAGGAGGAATTCACATACAAAAGTTCACCCTTCTTCTAAAAGTCATTAACTCATGATATTTTATCAAAGGGATGAGAGAAATTAGACTCTCATCTTCTCACTCTTCCTCATCCGCCAAAAACTTCCCCATTTTATGTAACTTAACAGAATACAGCCCCTCCGGCTCCAAATTGTCTAGACAGAAGAGAAGCAAGCAACTACACACAAGTTTTTCTTATCCCCCATAGCTTCCTCATGACATTAATGCATTGTAATGGACAGGTGAATTCTGTCAGAACATTGTCCGCACCGGTAGGGATCCGAATAAGATTCTGCAAGGTCCCTGAGAATTTGATTAAATGTCTTGCTACAAGTCTTGCGGATTCAAATATTAATAGCATGGTGATGAATGGAACATGCTGAGATTTCTATCAATGTTATTATGATTGGCATTGTGGTAACGGGAAAGCTAGAATGGGAGGGAAATGGGATGGTTGTAAACAATCACAGCATGGAATCCAGATCTGTCCAACTGTCTATATGGATGAGGAACAACCCTATGGATCATATCACTCTTCTTCTTCTTTGGGGTCCATTATAGAACAGCTGAGGGCCAAGGACATGGAAAGAGATGATGTGGTGAGATTTATGGAGCTCCACGGCATGTTAAAATGTATGGATAAAGAGGGTCCGAAGGGAACTCCACTTATCCAAACAACTACCATCATTATTTATCATCTTGAATACATAAGAAAAAAACCACCACCTTACTCTCTACTGGCCGTCACTGAATAATCTTCTAATTTTTTAGTACCCTTTCCATCTTCCAAGCTTCAAGTCTCACCTCGAACATAACATAAACCTTCTGTTGGCCTTTTCATACGGTAATCTCCATTATAAAATTAATAAGCTCCACCTATATTGTTAGCATTCACACCTGCTTAACAAAGGCGACACTGCCACTTAATCAAATATTAACTATCTCACCTGACAAATTCTATTTGAATAGACACAGCAACAGCAAAGCGGCACTTGGGAGAAAGAGGGTGCAAACAAACAGTAAAATGCATCCAACGTTGGAAAATTCTTCGGAGGTAGAACACACATGAATGAGGCAGTAAAATACTTTAAAGCAAATATGGGTGGGGATTCCCATTATTTTTTTTTATAAAAAGTAATAATTAGCACACAAATAATAATTATATTTCTCCTCCTTCGTAGGAAACCCAATCAAGATATATTAATCGCCTTTCTGGACAAAATTGGCCTGCTACGAGAGTTTGGGCTGGTGTGTACTGTATTATCATAGTATGCATCTTGGTGTGTGGTGCGTTTGACTTTAACTGCAGTAGTTGGGCATTTTTTGTTGAAAAGTTTAGACAATTAGTGGGCGAGGCTATTAAGTGTGTAAACTACGTTTGTGTTTGTGCGTATACGTTAATAATGTGCGTGTGTTAACGGTTATGCACGTAAAGTACACTACATAAGGGGTGTGTTGACATTTCCCCTTAAGATTTATGATACACCATCCTTTCTCATTCCAAGAGTCCCTACCCCTTGAACAACAGCCTCCTTAAAGGAACAACTTCTGTAATTCCGTTTGTCTCACTATAATAATCAAGACCACCCGTTTGCAACTGATCCTTAGATTTCAGTAGGTCCTTGCGAAATGCCCTTTAATTTTGCAGGGATTTTCATACGGGAAAGTACCACGTCGTTTAATGCTCCACGCCTTGTACAGTCATCCCATGATGTCAAGATGAATGTACATTTTGCAAGGCAAAAAGAGCAATGAAGGGAGCCCATGACAGGACCAAAATATGCACCGAGTTTTTTTGGGAATTCAATAGCATCAGCATCTTCTTCTGTTGGTGACAATTTTGTGGAAACTCAAGAAGATCAAGATCTCGAACTTCACATGACGGCCTTTCCCTTTACTTTGTTATTCAAAAAGTCCTGTACATTACTCCTATTTCAGCTGACTGTCCTTTCTTCCCGTTGCCTTCAAAAGCAAAAAAAAGTAGAAGGAGGGGATGGAGGTGGGTGGCTTCATGCCAAGAAGCTCTCTGTGAATTCCATTGTAAGCATTGACAAAGCATACTAACAACATCCAGCTTTCAGACAAGATTCCACAGTTCGCCAGTCCACCTGGAATGGTACCCTCTGTCTTACTGGGCAGCCCATTCTCTAAAGTTATTGACATCTTATAGACTTTAACGCCTACTTCCAACAACAACAACGGAATCACATCCAAGAGAAATCCTAATAGATTCTATACAGGTCCATAATATCTTTTCATGGATGGATGTGTTGTAACCAGAAAAAAAACTGTTATGACTTCTACTTAAGCAAGAACTACAATCGCTATTTAAGTAGTGTTGAAAGTTGAGGGGCTTTTGAATAAAAATAGCTTGATTTATTCTCATTGAGAATAATGGTCAAAGTTTTATGGCCAGAAAAACTGTCAGATACCATCCATCAGGCACCAGTGGCTAAAAAGTCTGGGCCTCTCACGGTCACTAATGTGGTGAAGTATCCATTTATTTTGAGCAGGCTGAATTAAATACCAGCTGGAAAAGGACCGAAAGATTATTACAGTCCTATAATTTATTATTTTCAATTAAACCTTGGCCATTTTTCAAGTCTGCTCCACCAGCCGCTAACTAAGCACCTTGCAAAATAATTTACATTCTGTTCTCACAAACCCTCACCCCACAGCATTCATTATTGTTTGTTAGAGAATATCATGCGGTCTCCACTGGGCCTGCTGACAGCTAGTGTAGTAATGTACAATGCCTTCCTGGCACTATTTTTTGCCGGTCAAGTCAAGAAGGTCCGTGAGATTCAACGCTAGACCCCCAGCTTCTCAGAACGTTGTCTTCGATACGTTTGAGATTAAATAAATTGCCAAAATAGAAACAATTAATTGTTTGAGTTGATAATAGTTGCCGAAACTACTGTTTGTATGGACTTACATGCAGCAACGTTATGGGCAAATACCAGCCGTAGCATAAATATCTGAATCTGAATGCAAAACCATTGTTTCCTACGCCCTAAGTTATAGCTAATAAGAGCCTGTCGCAGCATCTTCACTTTCACTACTTTTTCTACAGTCTGGCACACAGGATTTGTTTTTCTTTCTCGTTCCGCCTACAATTCAAGTAGGACTGAGATGAGAGGACCGAAAATGCAATTATTATTTGTCTCCTAGAATACTGTACAACAAGTCTGTTGCGATAGAACGTTAAATTATATGTTCTGCTGACAAAAAAATGAAGGGATTAAACTTCACAGCGGAATTTTCTCCTTCCGCAGCAATAAAATTGGTGAAAAAACCAACAACTGCCTCCTTGCCGCTACGTGTTGACACCCACTTTAAATAAAATGTCAACATCAGCCTGCAACGTGGATTTTTAGCACGTCCATGTGCCTCATGCGGTCTTGATAAACAACCGTGATGACTCGGAGGATCATGAATTATAATTATATTCCTCACGCACGTAAATATTTCAATGCGAAAAAAGCCTCACCTTCTATCTCTTCCTTCCCGGATCCAATTTCAACTTGGGAATTATTTAGCAGCACGAGTTAATATACTTTTCCACTACTAAAATTCAGCTTGTTTCGTAAATTTAGAAACTTTTCCGTTTAAACGATACTTCGTAAAGATAGGAAGCTGGTGCTATGAGTCAGTTTACGGTGAGCACTACTTGGGGCAATCAACAAGTTTTCAACACACTATAGCTCAAGTGCGGTGTGGGAATTGCCGTAAGAAACTTGATAGCTTCTCATACAGTGATGGCTGCCACCGGAGATAGCAAGAGATCCTTCATGAGTGACCACAAAAATTCGCTTAAATCAAGGCAGGGAGTAAAGAGGGATCTCAGATTTTCTCATTTACCAACGAGCACAAACTACGGTTCAGGGAAAAGACGAGATACTGGCGATGCTTCCTGCGCAACGACTAAGGAGCGACTGAACGCATACTGTGAGGGTTAGGATTCCCAAGTCTTTGCCATCCAGTTCCGCAAACGCCGGTTCCTCTTCCCTATTGCTTTCTAAACTCTGACAAACTCTGTGAACATTTGTTATTTCACATAAGCTTCACTCATTTCACAGTTTTAACGCTTCTTCTAATATACGTTCTGGTCAAATTTAGCCAGAGTTTTCACCTTCAGTAACAGAACGCATGTTTAGAAGTAAAGCACCTTTGTAATAGCAAAATATTGTGCAATGGTGGAAACTGCACGAAGCTTGACAGTCGAAGGTGGGAGGTTAAGCTTGGACTATTGTGTATACAATGATGATTGTTTTTTATGCGACAGAGGAGAAGAAAAGAAAAATATTCCTCTTGTCATTGCTGCTATAGATTAAATACATGTCGAAAACATGGTCTCCTTTTGTGATTACAGCACGATGGCATGGATGGTAATGGAACGAGGGGAGTATGCGTAATAATATTTTTCCTTATCGGTTTTAATCATAGTGTCATTCCATGTTAAAAGGGAAAAAGATGGAATTATTATTGCATTAAAACGGTAAAAGTTATGAAGAAAAACAGAATGATACAAAGGTCTCACCTCTTGCTAGGCTGACTGTTAAACGCAGAAGGAATAACGTATGGACTGGGGTTTCTTCTTCTCTCCAGAAACTTTATGGCGAGAATCTCGCTAGTATACTCGACCTCCTGCTGTTTGAATCCGGTTCGTAAAAAACCTTTAAAGGCTCTTTAACGTCCCTTCAAGATGTTCAGTTTAAGCCAGCTTTACGCGCTAAGGTTCCTATATTTTGTCAGGTAAACGTGTTTTTATATGCTACACCGCACAGTATGAGTTTGCCTTCCATGGCTGACCAAAAAGAACGTCCGTGTAGGGTGAGAACTTTTACGAATGGAGTAAGGGGAGCCCTTGTTTAGAAATGTTTAGAAGAAAATTCTTGTCAAAACTTAGTATCGATCCTCTGTGCATTTCAACTGGGATCAAGTTTAGCTGTTTTAATGCATAAAGATGTGTAGTCATGGACTATGTGGGAAAGTAAGTACGATGAGGCTTAAGAGCAGCATGGGAATTGAGATCCAATTAATGTGGATGCATTGACCCAGACATTAATTAACATTGCATAATATGCAGACGAGCCTTTTGCACCTACTGCTCATCATGATTAACACCATCATTATCATGCGTTAAGTTCTGCGACAGCAGTAACTTTGGGTCGTTAGCATAATAAAGGTAGAGCTCCTGCCTCTTGCAGATGTGTTAGATGTATAGCACTTAACTTATTGAGAGAGAGCTTTGATGATGAGACATAAGGAGTGAAATTGTATAAATAAATGAAGTTTGTGGGAGCAATATCGCATGCACAGCGTAGGCATTCTGTATATATTCCAGGACATTAGAGCTCTATAATATTCCTGGATAAATAATAATAAGGAGCTCCTTCAGCTCATGTCACAGAGGTCCTCATGAATTTCACATGATGTTTGTTCCACATGGATTGAGACGCTCTTTCCGCTCATTCTGTCTTTCACGCATGTGGATAGACAAGTTACTCTTAACCTCCAAGCACCCACACACAGACTTTATTGTTGAATATATGAAACTCAAACAAGCAAGAGACACAATGAGAATAGTTCATCAACTTGATCTTTCCCTCCGCCGATCGTAATAATTTACGACTGAATTAGTTAATTTTTTTCCATTATAGATAAACGAAATAATGAATTCTCTGCTGGTGGTTTACTGCTGTACCCAAGAACTTTATTGCCGTTCGTATTAATTTTCCCCGGTACTGCTCATCCAATGAGGCCAATACCACCATGGCGATGACCCCTGTTGCTTTTTCTTGACTGACAGTATCTTTCTACAGGTACTCACCGGGAAAAGGTTTTTGATACTAGGCTACTAAATAAGTGTGCCCACAGCAGTATCTTAATTCCTAGGAAATCTGGAGACGTTCGTCTATTTTGCTGCTCGAAGCTGAATGTACACGTGCCTGTGTTGCTCCATGTGTGCGCAAAAGAGCTATTAAAATGAGACACACTACACATTTTCAAGTTTATTCTGAGCAAAGTAAAGCTGTCGATTTGGGCAGCCGCAACTTGAACATGACTATTTTCTAGGGACGTCAAAGATTCTCATAATGTGCCATTTGGAAACATAAAGTAAAAAATAAGATACTGCTGCGGAGGAAACAGCAATAGAGAACTCAATGCGGAATGAATACTGCAACTGGAGCAACTTTGGCAGTTAGACGGTTATAAAAATCTCTGTGTGAATAACTCCTGTTTCCCGCACAGATAAGGATGAGATGCAGCTGAAAGTCATTAATATTTCTCTCAGTTACCCAAAACATATTTTAGCAGCATAAAAATGGCAATGAAAAGTGAATTTTCAACCATCATTTTCGCTCTTATGATGTGACACCTATCCACAAATTCATTCCTTGGCAATTTATGTGTTTCCAAGAAGAAATCATGGCATTACATGATGATAGCTTATTGCATGGCTTAGAAAGTATGCATGTTTGTATACAGAGCATAAATTCTCGCTGAATTAGTTCCCAGTTGCTAGAAAGTGATTATGGAAGAAAAACTTTAAATTCAGTGATGCACTTTATATCAAATAAGCATAGCATGGGAATGGTTCTATACTGCATTTCTGTTAATTCAAAGTTCTAATGAAGCTTCGTACTTTTAGAGTGAGGTTCAAATGAAATAAAAGTTGAAGAAGTTGAGAAAGACAAAAATTCCATATTATGACCTTTGGACGCCAGTTTTAACTCACTTTTGACAAGCAATAGATCAACAATTCGAGCGAGGCACCATTGAGCCGTCTTTAGACGTAACAAGGTGGTTGTCAAGTATAAAAAATGGACATTTTTTTCACTACTATGAGCTACCAGTTTTTCATTCATCTTTCTTCAGATTGATGGACTAATTTGGAGGCTGACGTTGCTTACTAACAACTGATGGGAAACGGAGCCAGGGAAGAGGTGCCGTGAAATCGCCAGCCGTCGTGGCACTATGTCGGAATTAAAAAGCAGGAATGATAATTACCGTATCCGTAACAAACAAGCCTATCATCTTTACAGGAATAAATCATGAGTTGCTTATTGAAAGAAGGACGCATAAAATTTATTGCCTCCCTCAGTAGGGACTCCATAGCACCTACACTCATGCTCATGTCTCTCTCAGGTCTGAAGAAAATTTGCAGGCAAACTCTTCATTCGTAAAGGTTATTTCGCCTCTCAATGAACTTTCTCTCACAGGAGAAATAAATTCGCAGTGCAGGAAAATAGATGGCGGCTACCGCTCCACATATTTTCACGTACTAATCGCCGCGTGTCAGGACCTTCACTGTCCCTGTAATCGTTATAGTAGAAAGCCAGCAAAAACGGAAGCAAGTCAAAGCGGAATTCCAAGAGAAGACAAGTGATTGGCATCATGTACGAAACACCGCATTCAAGAAGAACTTTGCGTGACCTAGGAAATAGACGCAGTGACAACCAGCAAAGGTGAATTCAGAAGAGAAAGTCTCTTGCATGCAGTCTGGATATGATCAAAATGGCATGCAGAGCATTTGTTTGGTTATTTCTACCAAATATTTTGATCAGGTCATGAATATGAATAATTCTATGCTTTCATGACATTAACTGTATTATGGTTTGCTTCCTTCCTATACACAGAAAATGACAATCACCTGAATTACTTTGATGTCAAATGCAGACATCTAATTGAATGTATTTTACAGGATTAACCTGTCAGTCGTAATGAATGGTATTGCGAGTGCTGTTGTACATCCTGATTTCATCAATACCTTCCGACTTACAAATTTCTCTGTCATCTTTTCCTTCGAAATCAAATCCAAGCCTATTTTGTGAACTCATGAGTCATGACAACGTCGTATTCCAAACAAAGTTCGGGGGAACTAGAAAGCGTTTCCCACTAACCCGCTAGAAATCATAGCAGCTCCTAAATTCCAGTTACTCCACACGTCAGGCCTCCATTGTCTTAAGAACTTACGCCCCCTTTTTAAGCATTATGTCCTTCACTCGTATTTATTAAACCGTTTCCAAACCATCACAGCCCAGTCCTCGAATTCCCTGCACAGCACAGGCTATGTTGTTGTAAAAGAAGCAGAAGTAAAATCACAGTCAGTGAAATCAGTACTCACGCAAGTACTGATTTCTCCTGACAAGGCCAGCGGCCTTGTTATATACACTGTAAAAACAGATTAAAAAAAAGTCATTCCTGCGCCATATTACTTATGCTAATGAGGGGAGTGACCCCCGGAACAGATTTATTTTTCCGCCG